>CAUYQG010125685.1:0-25821 GCA_963574415.1 Tarsius wallacei | reverse complement strand
ATATTAAGCTACACTGTCTACTGAAAACAAGCATGAAAAGCAGCAAGAAGTTTCTCAACGATTTGCTCAACTTTTTTAGATTTCCCATGACAATGACCTCTCTGCAACAAACACAATTTATTTTATTTATTTTATTTTTTTTTTTTTTATTTTGAGTTGGAGTCTCACTCTGTCGCCCAGACTGGAGTGCAGTGGCTGCTCCCGGCCACCGCAGCCTCGACCTGCTGGGCTCCGGTGATCCTTCCGCCTCAGCCTTCCAAGTAGCTGGAACTACAGGCGCGTGCTACCACGCCCGGCTAATTTTTTTGATTTTATTGTAGAGATGAGGTCTCGCTTGCCCAGGCGGGTCTCGAACCCGCGGGCTCAGGCAATCCACTCACCTCAGCCTCCCAAAGGCGTGGGATTACAGGCTGAGCCACCGAGCCCGGCTAAAACTTTTTACTTTTAATAGCAAATTTCATTTACTTAGATATCTCTATTTATTCAATCATCTCAACTGATGTTCTTCCATACCAGAATATGTTTGACCTTTGCATGTGATTCTTTTGATCACTAAATACAAGCCGGCAAAATTCAGGCCACCCTCATTTTTCCAGGGCTGGAAGAAAAGAAACAAATGAAAGCAGAAACCCTCCTGTCCAGTTCTGCCCTTCCCTGTTCAGCCTTGTGCCACCAGGGCCTGGTTGAGGAGATCCATCTTCCTAGATGCCTGCTTAAGGCTTTGGGGCTGGAAATTCTGGATTCTGGAAGTGGACTGGAGGGGAGAGGCTTCCAAATGTGTTCATCAACTTCCCCTGTAAGCTTTCTGAGACCACAGGCAAAAGCATGGCTAGAGGAGAGCTAATGTAGTTTCCCCTAAAATGCAGAACTGGCACAGGGACCCTAATTGCCTGGGTGGTACTGGCAATGGAGTGACCGACTCTGCCAGATTTGTATGTGTGTTTGTGTGTGTGTGTGTGTTAGGGTCACTCTGTCACCAGGCTGAGTGCAGTGGCGTGATCACGGCTCACTGCATGCAGCCTTAACCTCCTAAGTTCAGGCGATTCTTCTACCTCTACCTACTGAGTAGCTGGGATGACAGGCACACGCTACCATGCCCAACTAGTTTTTTGATATTTTTGGAGAGACAAAGTCTTGCTATGTTGCCCAGGTTGGTCTCAAACTCCTGGACTCAAGCAGTCCTCCTGCCTTGGCCTCCCAAAGTGCTGGGATTACAGGCATGAGCCATCGCACCTGGTCTCTCAGATTTTTAACTGAATGTGCTGCGTCCTGGAAACGACCCCCTTCTTCCTCGGTCCAGAGCAAACTGTGCCAGTTCTTCACCCAAGAAAACGTTTTGTTCTATGTAGATCACCAGGATCTGTTTTATCTAGGTAGAAGGGGTTTCTTAGGTAACTAATTCTTTGGCTAGTTTATCTTCAAGTATAAAAAAAATCCCATGTTCTGAGACACGTTATCATCAATTTTCCTTCTCTCTAAATTTAACTTCAAGTTTCCAGTTATCTTGAAAGAATACAGTCACTCTAACCTGGCTACAAATGAGTGCTCTATTCCAACATCCCCGGTTACAGCGCCACTGTTGGCCAGTCTTGAGAGTGACTGTCACATTGGGAGAATGACCGCTCCTGACGTAGCAGCGTTCTGCATATGATACAATAGGTTTCCACTCTCCATTCATCACTTTTTACTCTTTACTTTTTTCTACCCTCAAATGAGTGTTTTTCAGAAAGTCGAACTATATTGTGGTGCATTGTGCTCAGCCTTTATTGTTTAAACATTAAAACATTTAAATCTGGGTTTTCCAGATTAAGGATGGCTGAGTGTCTAATTTCTGTAAATTCCCCTGTGGAATCTTTGTGAAATGCATAACACACCATGAAACACAAACTGGGAATACTAACTGTGTGCAACATTCTCACATCCTCCCTCCCTTGGGTAAGGCAAACATTCTCCATCCAATGAACCGACGACGCCACCATGAAGTCTAACCCGACATCTCACTTCTGGTACAGTGACATATAGTGATAATTTATCTGTTATCCTCAGAGGTGTTTAACATGCTGACTGCCTCCAGTAATGGATCCAACCATTAATTCAGCATTAAGTATTCTTCAGAAATCTTCCTATTTTAGGGTTTTCATCTCAAATTGGGTTCAGAGCTGAACTTCTCTCTGGTGTTGCATTATATTAACTTGTGGCTGCCTCTTATCAGAGACTAATGAGACTAACCTGGGTTGAACCCTTCTTTGTTCTTAGAATCTCTTGCTTATTGAACATTGTAGCTAGGAATGAATATAAGTGCCTCATGATACGAGAGTGTGCTTTATGTAAAGTTTCATGATCTTTCCTTGTGATTCTGAGTTTGTTAGTTGTGTTCCCTGTAGGCATATTGCACAATTTATTTTATTCTAAAATAGTTTGAGATGTGTTGGAAAACACCACCTGGAGAAAAGGAGATTAGCAGAGTTGTTTATATTCCTGACATATTATAGTTTCTTCAAAATATTATTGAACTATTATCCTTTCAGTTTTTATCCTAACATTTTTAATTGGTTAATAAGTCATTCAGAATACATTCTGAGATTATGGTAACCATATCTTACACTACAGAAGAAATTTAAGCACTTGAAATGTGTGTAGTGCCATGTACAATAAATTAATACTCTAAAAGCTTTGATCAGTTTTTCTTGATATACTAAATTTGAAACTTCAAGTTCTCCATGAGGTTAAAATATAATGTTTCAATGTGCTTGATAATAGTTTTAAACTTGAATGCTGGCCTTGACTTGCCATGAAAATGTATTTTGTTAGGAAAACAAAATATTAAGGAAAAAAATTTCCCAAACAATTTAATTATAATGGAAATTTCCAGGTAGAAAACTAGCAGGGATTTTTCAGGAATTAAGCAGTTGCTAACTTATTTTTTTATTCTTTGAAATTGTGGTAGTGGTTGACAACCAGAACAACAAAGATTAATGAAACATATATAAGAATAATGTATGTATTCATACTTCATAACATTATTTCACTTGTATTGAGAGACATTCAGACGATTAAACTTCAGATGATATTGATTAATATTGTATTTTTATTATGTAAATAATTATAAGCAGGTCTAAATAAATGTTAGAAAATTATTATAAATGGAACATTTGTTTAAAGGCAAAGAATAAATAAAACCAAGCAATGAAGTGTTTTTGAAATCAAGCTGTTAGGATTTATTAAAATGCTGTATCTATGGCTCTTTTATGTATAGAAACATAAGATAATTAAATAGTTGATCATTTTAAGTCATTCTAGCTCCTTTTTCATATAGTTAGCTTTATAGATACAAAAGTATTTCACCAATATTGATTTATTTTTTCTTATCTATAATGCATATTTTCATTCTTTATGTTCTTAAGTTTGCAGGCCAAAGGACTAAGTTCCTTTGTTTAAGAATATATAATTTAATACTGTTGGTTGACTGGTTCAAAATTTAAAGCTAATATGTATATTTTTAAAATTTGGATCAACATAGTTATTGTAATACTAGTGACCTGCTGTGAATCCTGTGTAAATGTAGAAAAAAATACTTTGTATGAATTGCAATTTATAATTTAGATCAAACTAAAAATGACTGCAGTCTTTTTTTAAAACCTCCTTTAATGCAGAAAATAATCAAATGCCTGTTTCTTATATTTTTTAATGAAGTATTCTATGACACCGAATCCTGATTCAGTATGATACATATTGGTTTTACTTTGTTTTGCTCTTATCAGGTTGTCCTGACAAAAGCTTTGGATCCAAATGTAAAAGTCCACTTGGTGGATTTCAGGGATGTATGAGACTCATTTCTATCAGTAACAAAGTAGTAGATCTGATCTCTGTTCAGCAGGGGGCCCTTGGGAACTTCAGTGACCTTCAGATAGACTCATGTGGCATCTCAGATAGGTAAGGACAATCTCACTTCTTTATCGTGATCTACTTTCAAACTTTTTGCAGCAGATTAAAATTTATGCATAAAACAAATGATTATTCTCTCTTCTTTCTCATTCTTATCTGTTCCACAGGGCATGAGTTGTATTTAAATCAAAAATAGGAAAAATGACACCTTTTGTTTTATATATCATCTTTCAAATGATAAAATTTAGAAGACGTGGCTGTGCTCTTCATATGTACACATGCTACTAATTCATGAAAGATAATGTTGATGCTGCTATCATTTTAGATGTGTATAAATGTATCAGACATAAGTCATTAAACTCAGTAGATGAAAGCACTTGAAGAGTAAATTTGATCATCAGTTGCCAATAAATCAGAGACTTATGTGGTCAGTTATAAAACTGGCTTTTGCTACTGTAACTGTTGAAAAATATTTTCAGAGGCAGGGGAATTTACCTGGTTGCTATTCTCCTAATATGCCTCTTTAACAAAACTATTACCACCTTCTCTGCAGAGAAAATGAAAATGAATTCTTCCTCTAGAATAGTTTGGGGCTGTGGTATTGACCAAGGTGTAAGAATGATCGGATAGCTTTCATGGGAGCTTCAGTACAGGTCATGACAAGGCAGGATTTAAGAGTTAATTGTAGAGGACAGACAACTTTAATAATTAGTGGTTAATAATAATTTAAAACTGTATTTAGGCATGGGCAACTATAGCTAAGTTATCTTTCTAGTCATGCATTAATATAAAAGCTGTTAATTTTAATTATTGAGGTGAATGGATTGGTATACCCATTACAGATTAAACATCTTTAAAAACAGTGTGACAAAATTAGCCTCTACCTTGTAGTAGCGTTCATTATGAATTTTGAATAAATGCATAAATTCTAAGCTTCAAAAGCAACTTTTTACTTGTATGAGACATTTTGTCAACATAAAGACTCATCTACCGACAGTCAATAAACCACATGGTAATGTCTGTGGATCCTTTTTTGAACACTGATAGATACTGTGTTATGTCCAGAAAAAAAGTAATAGTGGTTATATTTAACACAATAGATTAGAGGGACATAATTTCCTCTCCACAAATATTTATTTATTTAAAGCAATTCTCAGAGACAATAATCCCTTTTGTAATAAAAGAAGATATGTAAAGGGATAATTTAAATAATAAACCTTAATTGGGTTGGTTTGGGGATTAAACTACTTCTTGGTCCATTCATCATGACCTTGTCCATAGTTACACATCAGTTCTGGGACCTAAAATCTGGCTCTGGTGGGGGCATTGTAGCAAGGCTTCCTGGGTCTGGTCTCTTAAGGTGGGGTTTACACACAAAGGTATAAAGTTCCCAAGTCCTTGATGGATAGCAGTCACCAGGGAACAAGTAGGGGGGCTCAGTCACTTAAACTATGAGTGATTGTGTGTGTGAAGTACTTCAGATTGGCAGAAAATTATTTTGATGTAAATATATCCACATTTCCTCCTATATATTTTGTTCTGAAGATGATGTTTAACACAATAACAACGTGTTGCAGACTTCTGGAGGTACATACTTTCTGAAAAATAGAGTAACACACAGCACAATTGAGGAATATATCCTTTTAGTACCATACCAAAAAAAAAGCTTTTCAGAAATAGCAATTTATGGATACATCTTGACTATAAATGCTTCCTTTTAAGAAAAACTTTAGGCTAATAGTAACCCTAGCAATCTTTAAAAATGTAGTCAAAGACAAAGTAACATGTGCATAACTTTTAAATTTCCAAATGTATCTCTAAACTCTTTGTCTTATACTCAGAAGAAAATATATATCTATTTACTTTGGTCTTATATGCTATGCCTACTGACATAGCTTCCAGTGCAATATTAAATAGAGACTTATTTTTTAAATCAATATACCAGGTCCTATGCTAAACAATTAACATGAATCGCCTTTTAAATTAATTCTCACAAAAATCCTCAAACCTGTTCTGAATAGTATTTGCTTCCTATAAATATAGAAATAGATGCACAGAGAGGGCAAGTAAGTTGGTCAAGATGATATAGCTAAGAAAAGTAGAGAACAGCCTCTAATTTAAGCACTCTGGCTCTGGAAAGACCCCTGAAATGTTTGCCTGCCATGCCATGCAGCTTCTCTGGGTGAAAGTTAACATTTAAAGTGGTTAATATTTAATCCATGCATAATAAACATCGCATTTAATGGTTTAAGAAATCATAATTAAAGCAAGCAGTAACATTAAACACATATTAAAAATCTGACAGGAAGTGAAAGCAATGTTTTTTTCTGTAACTGATTTTAAGTAGGATAAAACCTGCATATAAAGGTGTATATACAAATACATACATGCTCACATTCACACTTCACAGCTATTCACACCCACTCTACACACATGTACCGATGTGGTTATTGTACACAGTCTTTCTTACACACATACACACTCGTGCTCATTTAAATATCCCTACATTCCTTACACACTCACACACCATCCTTATGCACATTCACACAACTCCTCACATGTTAACTCATATACATGCACACTCACACCTCACACACATAGCACATGCCATCCTGACACAGTCGCACTCATAAGGTCATTGCCATGCTCCTCACACACTCACAGCTTCCTTATACACAGTCTCTCTCTCTCTTTCTCTCTCTCTCTCTCTCTCTCTCTCTCTCTCTCTCTCTCACACACACACACACACACACACACACACACACACACCTAGAAGTCCTCTCCTTGTCCTCTGTGGAAATGCAGGGGAGTGGCCCTCTTCAGTCCAGGGACTCTGGGTGGGAGTGCCTGAGGGGTGAGGGCAGAAACAAAGGCAGCTACTGTCCACATCCCCACCTCTGGGGCAGAAAACACACATGGGACTGGAGCAGGGTGACAGATGTTAGGACATCAATACTTACTAAGTTGCTTGAACCTAAATCACTTATTAAAGAAAACTGTTAAGTATACAATTTGATGTCAACTTTTTAAGAACTGCTTAGGGAAAGTTGACATCTTAGCCACGGACAAACACCACTTACTTACCTTTCTCCAAACTCTGTAAGACTGAAGGTCTGGTCTGTGCCTGGTCTCAAATGACACCTGGTATGCGAGTATGTAATAAAACTTGGTATCAACTGACACCTGATCTCAAATGACACCTGCAGACACCCCTGTCTATAACTAAGGCCCCGGCATGACAGTGTCCACCTTATGACTTCAGCAAGCTTAGCACAATCTCCCGGTTTCCTCGCCTGCAGGCTTTGCATCTCCATCACCTGTTCTTTTCTCTCAATCCATCTTTACCACCTGGTCCTTGATTCTGGCCTCCAACTGCCATTGTGCTATCCTCCCTCCAGGCCTGTCCTTGTCTCGCTTCTGGAACAGAGTCTCTGCTATGGTCCTTTATCCTCCTTCTCCTCTTTGAGCATACTGAAGGCATGGCTTTTGCGGGGTGGGATGAAATGAGATGTAGAGATGAACTTTATAGTTTTGAGATAGGACATGAGATTTGAATTCCGGTGGTCCCTATCATCTCAGCATTCCTAGGTACCTAACTTTGTTTACTTTCTTTCAACATGATAATGTTGTATAGATTTTACTTCACCATTGTTAATTATGGCCAACCTTTGCACTGTGTGAAAGTCTTTTGAAATTCAATTTGAAATGAACAGGGAATCAGAAAAAATCAGAATTGCACATGTATCATTTCAGGTTTGGGTATGTTGATGCATGCATTTGTTCAAGTTCAGAAGCAATGAAAATAGCCGTGGAAATGTCTAAGGAAAAGCTTTAGTGGCTAGAGAAAATTAGTTAATGAATTGTCTTATCTTGTCCTGAAATGGCTAGGGAGGAGAAAAGTATAAAACACAACTGTTTAGAACATTTGGTGAGAACGAGTGCTTCGCTATATATATACATTGCTGTAGGTTACTGGTAGTCAAACATTACTATATATAATCAATTCAAATAAAATTCACAATTCAGTCTTTCATATTTTAATTAAAAACCTGAAAAGTATAGTCTAACAAGAAGCAAGAAAAACAGATCCAGTGGGTCTTTCAGAGGCAAATCATATAGAAACTGCACATGTCTCATAATAACTAAAGAGCCATTATTTTGGATTTTAGGCAAAAATACTTATATCCATGCCTTTTAAAAATATGATGTGAGATCTGCTAAAGAATAGCCTGTTCTTGTCCTTTTTAATTTGATTACCAGCTAGGATTGTTTTATTATTTTAAAATCCCTTTTTGATTGCCATTGATTTAAATTGTTTAAAATTCTTTGAAGAAATTTCTGCGAATCTATGAAAATGCTAAAATATATATATAAAATGGGAAAGATGCCCATTATTAATTTTTGGATGCTTAAAAAGCAGATTGCAAAGTGACATTTCTTTATGATTATATTTATGAATTTGCACACATTATCTGTATGTTTGTAGTAGTAACTTCTTTATCGTGAGATTGTAAATGACATGCCATTTCTACTATTACCTGGATTATTTGATTTTTGTACAGTGAATCTCTATTTTTTTGTAATCAGGAAAAATCTATAACATTATTTTTAGTTAAAATTGGAAATATCCTATCAGTAAAACATGAAGTTCCCATCCTTAGTTTTAATAGAGGAGGTGACAGAAACCTCACCATGAATATATTCCTGGTAGATTTTGCAGTTTTTAAAAAGTTAATCTGGTATAAATTGGGGCATTTAAAGCTTTGGCCTCAATGCATCTTTCATGCTAAATTCTAAAAGGCATCAATAATCTGATCAGTGTTACTTGAGTCCTTATCAGAAGTTCCCAAACTTCTTTGTCCATGGTGCCCTATGTATCTTAGTAATTTTTTACAGTGCTTCTAAGTCAAAAAATATTCCGAATGCTTTGGTCTAAAAAGTAGTTTAGATCCAAACACCCTACTAAGTATTAATATCCTATTATCTGGCTAACAATGTCAATGTGTTGAGGCCATCTGAGTTTGCTAAAAGAATGATGATTGGAAGATTTCTAAAGGAAATGCTCTAGGGAAAGGGAAGTGAGGGCCTAGCCAGTAAGATACCTATCTAAATGTCAGTTCCAGCTGAGGGGAATGTGAAAACCATTTTAGTCTTTATAATTAGAAAAAATTTGTAACATTATTTTCAGTTAAAACTGAAAAACATTCTAGAAGCAGAACATGAAGTTCTCATTCTTAGTTTTAATAAAGGAAGTGGTCGAATCCCTATCACAAATATGCTTTTGGCACGATTTGTACCCTATTTTTTTTTAAATCGGAGATAAAAGAGGGTGTTTAAAACCTTGATCTCAATGTATCTTTCACTCTACATTTTAAAGGGTATCACTTATCTGATCAGGGCTATTTGAGTGCATACCAGTAGTTCCCAAACTTTTCAGTCCATGGAGCCCTATATGTCTCAGGACTTTTCCACTGTGCCTCTAAGTCGAAGATACCCCTAACACTTCGGATTAAAAAGTGATTTAGGTCCAAACCAATTATCCTAACAACTTAGTAACTTTTTGAAAAAAAAGTAATACACATAATTTAAAGAAAATACAATTGGACATGTATACCTGTTGAATACTGCACAGTTTTCAAAGCTTGAAACCATATGAGACTCTATCATCCTCATGTTTTTTGTTGAATATTAATTTCACGTGGCACTTGCCTCTTTAAAAATCAATTACTCAAAATCTAGCTTCTCAAAGATAGGATGTGATTAAAGGGAATGTATTATGATCTAATGTTGAGACTGAACTACCTCGAGCTAGTAAGTCACACTATGTTTGACAGATGTTGGGTATGCCAGACATTTCTCCTAAAAATTTAAAATGTCCTGGGAGCCCCAGTGAGTCTAGTCAGCACCCTAGAGCACCCCAACACACTGCTGAAATGTGTGAATTTGTCATCTATATTCTTCCATATTCCTGTATGTATATGCCAAGTGAATAAAGATGTTCCTCCCTCCTTCTTTATCCCTTTTTCCCTTTTCTTTATTCCTTCTTCCTTTAAATGTTCAAACAATCTAGTAATTCAATGTGATAAAATGTTATTTTATGAAAGGTGTTGCTATTCCTGGCAACATATTGAATTTGTGTTATGTCACTGAGGGAAAATAAAGGGCTCTGACATAGTGAAACATGTTGAAAATTAAGCAGTCACAACGACCAGAGAATTGGCTGAAATCTGATGAATGTATTGATCTAAGGTTTAGTTCTGTGATTAAAGTACCTTAATGACAGACTGAAGAATCGTTAGTCATGTTAAATTTACTCCTTATGTTATGGTTGACATCCTTCTTTCACATGAGCATGTATGAATGATCAATGCTTTATGATGTATAAAAATGAAAAACAGTGATTGTATGTGCACCTTCCTTTAGGTGTTTGCCCAACTATTGTGAACACGGCGGGGAATGCTCTCAGTCCTGGAGCACCTTTCACTGTAACTGTACCAACACTGGTTACAGGGGAGCTACTTGCCATAACTGTAAGCTGAACACACCTGCTTATTCTTGCCCCCAGTGCTTTCCTTGTTCCACTTCCCTTTTCACTGCTGTGTATATGTTTGTGGATGTGCAAACTTAGCATCCGGTTGTTAATCCCACCTCATTTCATAAAGTAGTCAAGACAGCATATAGACATACATCATACAAAACAGGGGAGAAAAGTGTAGGATAGTTGGCAAAAGGAAATATGCACAGAAAATGAAAGATAGCTGTGGATAAAAGAAAAATAAAATACAGAATATGTGATTATCTGGTTCTGTTATTTGAATTGGGCCAGCATTTTGACTCTAAAACTTTCTAGAAGGTACGGTGCAAGTAGAAGCATGATCAGAGACCAAATTCTTACTGTTGATATAATTAAACAAAGAGATTCTTAGAAACAGCTCTGACAAACTGGGGCAGGGTGGCTTGTGGTATGAAGTTTTACATGTCATGAAGCTTTTAGATGTCTTGTCTATTGGGCAGCTATACCAGAATGCCATAGACTGCGTAGAGAGAACTCCAGCTTTGTGTAGAAATGTATTTTTCACAGTTTTGGAGGCTGGAAAGTGTGAGATCAATGTGCCATCATGTTCAACGAGGGCTCATGTCCTGGTTCATAGACTTCCATCTTCTCTCTTTATCCTGACATGGTGGAAGGGATGAGGGATGTCTCTGGAGTCTCTTTTTTAAGTGCTCTAATCCCATACATGAGGACTTCACTCTCATGTCCTAGTCACATCCCAAAGGCCCCAAACACCACTACATTAAGGATTATGTCTTAATGAATTTTGGAGGAACACAAACATCCAGTCTATAGCACTAAAAAATCCTCAGATTCTCTTGCCACCCTGTTTAATAACGGTTGAGGAAAAGGGTGACTGATAGTGATTGTTATTAATCATAATAGTTAATTTTATTGAGTACTTTCTAAATGCCAGCTACTAATCTTGTATTTTATATGGCCCTGCTCATTTAATTCTGATGCTCGTACTAGTAGGTGGATGCTATTATTATCCCTAACTTACTTAGGAAGTAATAGAAAGATATTAATCTACTTGTCCAAGGCTACTTAAAATAATAGAGGCAGAATGAGGTTGTGAACACATGGAATTATGCTCTAAAGCCTGAGATCACAACTGATATTCTTTTTCTGTATTATAAATCTTTTTTTTTTTTTCCTGGTGAAATGCTCACATGTGTTGTAAGGCTCGTCTCATTTTATTGTCTCATTGTTTAATGCATGTAATGGGGTGACCAAAATGTCCACTTTTTCTTATTATTACTGACATTTCTAAGCAACTGAACTCTTAGTATATCTTCTTTAGCACAGTCATCAGCCTTAACACCCTGGTTCTATTACACTGTACACTACTTTGTACTCCTACCAGAGTTGAGATTAGAATCCTGAGAATACTCCCCTGGAGGACTCTCAGAAGCCCTGATTCATATATATGTATGTGCATATATATGTATGCACACATACACAAATGGTGCCGAAAAGTGCATATGCATTTTAAGTGATGCTATCTGTGTATTACTTTTCAAAGTTGAATTGAATTAGAGTAGCAATGTATAGTATGACGTCTGTGTTTCTGCCCTTTTCTTTGGCTGTCTTGCCTGTCACATGGTGACACTAGCATTCATTTGATTAACGCTGTCTTTTGAGCAAATGTCATACTTAAAATGTGTATACATTTTTTTGGCACCTCATATATAAATATATGTAATAGTTTTGTGAATAATTTTTTCTAGTAATAAAACCATACCTCACCTGTACCCAGAGGCTGAGTTACTTGACTCAGGTCACTCAGATAGTAGAAGGACAGTATATTTTAATGCTTTATATCTTCTGTCATTCTCACTGTAGTGACTAACTCAAAACAGCTATTAAATATGCCTTAATTGACTATTCATTTTAATTGTTATCAATGGCTGAATCTAAACATGAATCAAACAACTTTCAGAGAAGAAAATTAGATAACAAAGTTATTTTTATCTGTGGTCCACAAATTAGATTCAATAATTGAGTTAAATTGTTAGGTTCTTGAGTAGACAGTCCAAATAGAGCTGAAGGTGTGTGTGTGTCTGTGTGTGTGTGTGTGTGTGCGCGTACGTGTGTGTTTCATTTTGCCCATAACCATTGTGAGAAATGAGACCAGAATGACCAAGCTGGTTATAGTGCAGGGGCAAAGATGAGGCCTTTTAAAAGGTTTCATTAGGAAGTAATACATTAAGCAGTCACGTTATAAAAATTCAAGCAATACACATAAGGCAGAAGTTCTTCCAATTATCCTCATCTTGTCCTGTGATTTTTACACAATGAGTCACCACCACAAAGTTATGTATATATCTTACCAACCTCTCTCAAGGAATTTTTGTATATATGTTTGCATACACTGAATGTATAAACTAGTCATTTGTACATGACAACTTCAGTGCACAAAATGCAAATGTGAATGAAAAATGATCCATGCTTATATTTCCATCTATGTGATATATAATTGGAACAAAATAAAACCATCAGACTCTGGAGGAGTGTGGAAGTGAATTTATATGATTACCTGAGGTTTTTGTAGCATTGAACAAATTAGCCACATTATTTTATGTTGTCTAAACACTCAACTTAATTTTCAAAACTAAAAGAGATTCAGCAAATAATATTCAGGGGATTGTTTATTTCTCATTTTACAGAATTCAAAAGCTTAATGGAATTTATCAGTATATTTGATCAAGTGTTCAATGAGAAGTGTGCATTATATACAAGTGTTAATATCAAACCTTATACGTGGCAAATATAATTGTATAATAGAAAACATCCAATTATGGATCAAAACACATTGAGACCACTTGAGGGCATGTTTCCTATAAATATTTCTTCTGCTATGAATTTTAATTATATTGAATCTTCATTACAGAGTGTTAGAGAAAGTTTCTTTTGTAAATCATTTTTAACAATTATTGATGAGGAGCTTTGTAAATCATATATGTGTTTTATGAAAAAAAAATATATATATTTGAGTTGGAGTCTCAGTCTGTTGCCCAGGCTGGAGTGCAGTGGCACACTCACGGCCACCACAGCCTCGACCTGCTGGATTCAGGTGATCCTTCTGTCTCAGCCTTCCAAGTAGCTGGAACTACAGGCACGTGCTACCATCCCTGGCTAATTTTTTTTTATTTTTCTAGAGTTGAGGTCTCACCTAGTTGCCCGGGCTGGTCTTGAACCTGTGGGTTCAGGCAATCCACTCTCCTCGGCCTCCCAAGGTACTGGGATTACAGGCTGAGCCACCGTGCCCAGCCGAAGAAAATATTTTTATCTATAGTTAATTTTCTGTAGGAAAGGAGTACAGTCACAAAATGATTTAAAATGCTTCTGTTGCATAATGATTGGATAACAGCCAGTTATTTAAGGAGGTTACACTATTGTGCTTCAGAGGTTAGGTTATTACAAGCTGATACCAGAATTAGAAATTCCAAAATGTATGCCACAAGATAAGTTATCACATTATATAATACTTACAAGAGCCTTAACATTTCAACATCTACCTTCTCTTCCCTTGTTTTTTATAATGTAAAAATAAACTAAGTTTTCATTTTTTTAAATCTTTAAGCTTTAGCAAGTGAATAATCAACACAGTGAAGGTGGTAGATGATATTTCCCAGCACGTCTCATGTAAATTTAAATGTTAGGTTCTTCTCTAGAGTAAAACTGGCTCTTTGATGTTTACAAGGTTACTCCAGAGTTTTGAAAACTGTTCCTCTCCTGTATTTATTCCTCTATTCAATCTTGGCTGCCACAATCAGACAGACTGAAAGAAAACACAAGGATATTTTTTTTCTTGCATCTGTAGTGGAAACCTGAACAGCAGACAATAAACTACTCCAGGTCTGTCAGATTAAATTTGCATTTTGACCCCAAATTTTTATTTTCCTTTAGTGATTAAAAAAAATCACAAAATCAACCTCATTTTTTTTCCTGTAGAATCATTTTCATCCATAGTAATTTTAAAAATGAGTTTTTTAATTTTCAAAAATTATTTCAATAGCTTTGGAAGGTTTTAGCTCTGGGCTTTAAATGTATCCACCGCCCCCACCTATGTATATTGTACCAGACTGGTCATTTTTTGTCTCTCTACCCCTTTCCCCCTCTCTCTTCTAAGTCTCCAGTGTCCATTCTACCATTTTCTGTCTTTGCAGATCCCTAGTTTAGCTCCCACTTATAAGTGAGAACATGCAACGTTTGGTTTTCTGTTCCTGCGTTAGTTCACTTAGGATGATGTTCTCTAGTTCCATCCAAGTTGCTGCAAAATACATTATTTCATTCTTTTTAATCATTGAGTAGTATTCCATTGTGTATATTACCACATTTTCATTTTCCACTGATGGGTTGATGGGCATTTAGGTTGACTCCACATTTTTGCAATTGTGAATTGTGCTGCGATGAAAATGGTACAGGTGTCTTTTTTTATAAAACGATTTTTGTTTCTTTGGGTAGATACCTAGTAGTAAGATTGCTGGATCAAATGGTAGATTTACTTTTAGTTGAGAAATTTCCATACCACTTTCCATAGAGGTTGTACTAATTTACACTCCCATCAACAGTGTATAAATGTTGCCTTTTATCTTCATTTGTGCTAGCATCTGTTGTTTTTTGATTTTGTAATAATGGCCATTCTGACTAGTGTGAGGTAGTATCTCATTGTGGTATTAACTTGCATGTCCTTGATGAGTGATATTGAGTATTTTTCATATGTTTGCTGGCTATTTGTTTGTCTTCTTTTGAGAGATGTCTGTTCATGTCATTTGCCCACTTTTTAATGAGGTTGTTTGCTTTTTCTTGTTTGAGTTCCTTGTAGATTCTGGATATTAGTCCTTTGTCAGATATATAGTTTGTGAATACCTTCTTCCATTTAATAGGTTGCTTATTTGTTCTATTTATTATTTATTTTCCTGTGCAGATGCTTTTTAGCTTAATTAAGTCCCATTTGTTTATTTTTGTTTTTGTTGTATTTGTTTGGGAATTTTAGCGATAAATTATTTGCCTAGGTTGATGTCTAGAAGAGTTTTTTCTGGGTTTTCTTTTAGGATTTTTATGGTTTCAGGTCTGACATTGAAGTTTTTAATCCATCTTAAGTTAATTTTTGTATATGGGGAGAGATAGGGATCAGGTTTCATTCTTCTGCATGTAGCTATTCAATTTTTCTAACACCATGTTTTGAATAGGGCGTCCTTTCTCCAGTGTATGTTTTTGTCTGTTTTGCCAAAGGTCAGTTGGTTGTAGGTATTTGGGTTTATGTTTGAGTTTTCTATTCTGTGTCATTAGTCCACATGTTTGCTCTTACACCGGTACCATGCTGTTTTGGTTACTACATCCTTGTACTTGTAGTTTAATTTGAAGTTATGTGATGCTTCCAGTTTTCTTCTTGCTTAGCATTGCTTTGGCTATTCTGGCTTGTTTTGGTTACATTTGAATTTTAGGGTTTTTTTTTCTAATACTGCAAAAAGTGACATTGGCAGTTTAATAAGGATTGTGTTGAATCTGTAGATGACTTTGGGTAATACGGTCATTTGAAAAATATTGATTCTTCTGATTCATGAGCATGAGATGATTCTTCATTTGTTTGTGTTCTCCACGATATCTTTCATCAGAGTCTTGTAATTCTCCTTGTAGAGATCTTTCACTCCTTCGTTGAATATATTCCTAAGTATTTTAGCCTTTTGACTGCTTTTGTAAATAGAATTGAGTTCTTGATTTGATTCTCAACTTGGTGTATAGCAGTACTACTGATTTGTGTGTGGTGATTTTGTATCCTGAAACTTTACTGAATTCATTTTTCAAGTCCAGGAATCTTTTGGAGGAGTTTATGAATTCTATAGGTATAAGACAATATAATCGGCATACAGAGATAGTTTGATTTCTTTTATTTTGCAATTTGGATACCCTTTATTTCTTTGTCTTGCCTGATTGCTCTGGCTAGGACTTCCAGTACTATGCTGAATAGAAGTGATGAAAGTGGGCATCCTTGCCCCATTCCAGCTCTGAGGAGAAATGCGTTCAGCTTTTCTCCATTTGGTATGACATTAACTTTAACTTTGGGTTTGTCATATATCGCTTTTATTATTTTGAGGAATGTTTTCTCTATGTCTATTTTCCTGAGGGTTTTTATCATGAAGGGATGTTGAATTTTATGAAATGTATTTTCTGCATATCTATTAAAATGATTATATGATTTTTGTTTTTAATTCTGTTTGTGTAGTGGATCATGACTTGCATATGGTGCATATCTGGGCTAAAATATACTTGATCATGATGTATTACTTTTTTTTAATGTGTTGTTGAATTTTTTTTTTTTTTTTTGGTCCCAATCCATACAATTTTATTATTTTTACTCATCTTTTTTCACTGTTTTTTTTCTTTTTTTTTTTTTTTTTTGCTAATCATTTGTTGAGGATTTGGGGGTCTATGTTCATAAGGGATAATAGTCTGTAGTTTTCTTTTTTGTTATCTCTCTTTCAGGCTTTGGTATTAGAGTGATACTGGCTTTGTAGAATGAGTTAGTGCGGATTCCCTCCTCTTCAATCTTGTGAAATAACTTCAGTAAAATTGGTATCATTTCTTCTTTGAAGATCTGGTAGAATTCAGCTGTGAGTCCATCAGGTCCTGACTTTTTTTGTTGTTGTTGGGAGACTTCTAATATTTGGTTTAATCTTGTTATTCTTTATTGGTCTGTTTAGGGTTTCTGTTTCTTCCTGATAAGGTTGCAGAGGTTGTATGTTTCCAAGAATTTGTCAATTTCCTCTAGATTGTTCTGTTTGTTTGCATAAAGGTGTTCATAATAGTCTCAGATGATCTTTTGAATTTTCATCATATCTCTATTTTCATTTCTGTTTCTTAATTAATCTAGCTAGTGGTCTATCAACTTTATCTTTTCAAATAACCAACTTTTTGTTTCACTGATCTTTTGTAACTTTTAGTTTCCATTTCATTTAATTCTGCTCTGATCTTCATTATTTATTTACTTCTGCTAGATTTGGGTTTGGTTTGCTTGTGCTTTCTAGTTCTTTGAGGTGTGATATTAGATTGTCAATATGCAATCTTTCAGTTTTTTGTTTTTTGTTTTCAGTCAGAGTCTCACTCTGTCACCCAGTCTGAAGTGCGGTGGCATGCTCACAGCCACCAAAGCCTCCACCTGCTGGACTCAGGTGATCCTTCCACCTCAGCCTTCCAAGTAGCTGGAGCCATAGGCATACATCACCACACCTGACTAATTTCTTGATTTATTGTGGAGATGAGGTCTCGCCATGCTGCTCAGGCTGGTCTCAAACACCTGGGCTCAGGCAATCCTCTCGTCTCAGCCTTCCAAAGTGCTGGGATTACAGGAATGAGCCACTTGCCAACCCAGTTTTATTAATGAAGGTCTTAAGTGCTATAAATTTTCCTCAGACCACAACTTGGGCTGTGTCCCAGAGATTTTGGTACTTGTTTCATTGTTGCCATTATTTGGGGGAATTTTTATATTTCCATCTTGATTTCATTGTTGACCCAAGGATCATTCAGGAGTGGATTGTTTGATTTACATGTTTTGTTTGGTTTTATGAATTTTTCTTAGAGTTAGTTTCTAGTTTTATTCCACTGTAGTCTGAGAAGATGCTTGATGATTTTGATTTTTTAAAAAATTTATTGAGACTTGATTTGTATCCTATCATATAGACAATCTTGGAGAATGTTTCATGTGCTAATGAGAAAAATGTATATTCTGTAGCTTTGGGATGTAATGTTCTATTGATGTCTGTTAGTTCCATTTGCTCTAGAGTTCAGTCCAATGTTTCTTTGTTGACTTTCTGCCTTGATGATCTGTCTATTGCTGTCAGTGGAGTGTTGAAGTGTCTCACTATTATTGTATTGCTGTTTATCTCTTTTTAAAAGGTGAGTAGAATTTGTTTTATAAAACTGGAGGGCTCTGGTGTTAGAAGCACATATATTTAAAATTGTTATGTCTTGTATTGATCTGCTTATTATATAATAACCATCTTTGTCTTTTTTTTTACTGTTGTTAATTTAAGGTCTATTTTATCTGCTATGAGAATCACTACTCCTGCTCATTTTTGGTTTTCATTTGCGTGGAATATTTTTTCCTATTCCTATACTTTGAATCTACCAGAGTCTTTGTGAGTTAAGCAGATCTCTTGAAGGCAGCAGACATTTGGGTTGCGTTTTTCAGTCCATTCTACCAGTTTATATCTTTTTAGTGAGTCATTGAGACCATTTATGTTCAGTGTTAATCATATGTAAGGGATTATTTCATTCATTATACTGGTTGTTATCTGGTTGTTTTATTTATCTATCTTTTTATTTATTTTCTCTATTGTATTGGTGTTCCATAAGACCTATGAATTTTATGGTTTCCAGAGTTTTTCTACTGGTATATTTTGACCTTTTGTTTGGGTATTTAGAACTCCTTTGAGTATTTCTTGTAGAGCTAATCTAGTGGTGACAAATTCTCTCAGTGTTTTCTTATCTGGGAAAGACCTCATTTCTCCTTCATTTGTGAAATGTAGTTTTGTGGGACACATAATCCCTGGCTGACTGTTATTCTGTTTGAAGAGATGGAAGGTGGAGCCCCAGTTCCTTCTGCCTTATAGGGTTTCTTCTGAGAAGTCTGCTGTTTGTCTGATAGGTTTATCTTTGTAAGTTATTTGATGCTTTTGTCTCGTTGCTCTTAAAATTTTTCCTTCACTTTAACTTTGCATGACCATATGATTATATGCCTTAGGGATAATTTTTTTTTTTGCCATGAATCTTCTGAGGGTTCTTTGATCTTCTTGTATCTGGATGTTTAGATCTCTGGCAAGGCCAGGGAAGTATTCCTTCATTACTCCCTCAAATAGATTTTTCAAACCTGTTGCTTTCTCTTCTTCCTCAGGCACACCTATGAATCTTAAGTTTGGATGCCTTACATAATCCCACATTTCTTATAGACTTTGTTCCATTCTCTTGATTCTGTTTTCTTTATTGTTATCTGATTGGGCTAATTCAAACACCTACTCTTCAAGTTCTGAAATTTCAGAACTTGTTCTAGTCTACAGTTAAAAGTTTCCACTAAATTTTGTGTTTCCCTAAAGGACTTTTTCATTTCCAGAATTTCACCTTGTCATTTTGTTTTGTTTTGTTTTGTTTTAAGGTGTCTATTTCTTTGAAGAATTTTTATTCTTGTCCTGAATCGTTTTTTAAAGTTTCTTTATACTGGTTTCTCAATTTTCTCCTGAAGTTCATTGATCAATTTTATAATCAACCTTTTGAATTCTATGTCTGGAATTTCAAATATTTCATTTTGGTTAGGGTTTGTTGCTGAAGTTGGTGTGGTCTTTTGGGGTGTTGGAGAACTCAGTTTTTTATGTTGTAAGGATTAATTTTCTGGTTTCTTCTCATTTGGGTAGACAATTTTCTTCTTATTTGAGGCTGCCAGGGGGATAATGTAGGCACTGTAGTATTCTCTTGGTTGTACAGAGGGTGCAAAAAAATGTATACATTTTAAGAAAGGAAAAAGCTGTATTAAATTGCAATACTCAATGTATACCAATAATAAAAGATGAATACAAGTCATGTTTGACTTCTACAATTACAAGAGGTGCTCAAAGTGGCTACCATCAATGTCTAGACAGTTCTAATTGTGGTGAATATCTCTTAAAATGTGTATACATTTTTGGCACATCCAGTATACAGTCTTGGTCTGGCGTGCTTCTCAATTGCCCCTTGTGGAGGTTCTGTGATGTGTACCTGCACTGGTTCATGGCATTCTGAGTGGTTGAAGTGACTTGGAAAGTGGGGTTAGCTGGGGTTTGGGATTAGGTTTTCACCAAAGCTGAGGTATTATATCTGATGTAGTAGATTTTAATTTTGACCTCTGCCAGAAGGTAGTATTTCTGGGAGAGAGCCAGCTGTGATGGTGGCTGTGGTCTTTCTCCTTGGCGTGTATTGCTCCAAAGAAGTGCCAAGCCAACCTAGGTGGAGGGCAAGGCTCTGAGAATTGCCCTTCGAGGGAAGTGAGGAGAGTGGGAGGAAGGTGCTTGAGCATCACAAGAATGCACTCTTGGCAATTCCGGTAAGGATTAGGAGGGGGTCTTGGCCACAGGGGTAATGCTGTTGTGTAGAGCAGGCACAGATGAGTGGAAGGTTGCTATGGCAAGGCCCACCCAACTGTCTTCCTTAACCCCAGACAATCTGCCTTCTGAGAAGAGCTGCCAGCCTCAGGATCTCAGGTATTCTCATAGCAACTTGCCCCAGCTAAGAAATGCGGGCAGCCTCAGAGTTTGCCCTTGAGGCCCATTCTCTCCCAGGCTGCCAGAAGGTAGTCACATCACCTGCAAGGTTTGAGTTCTTGAAAAATGGCATCTGGTGCTGCTCAAGGCTTTCTTTTTTTCCTGCACTACTACTCATGGGCTTTGGCAGAACACAGCTGTGGGTAAAGCAGTTTTCTGTAAAGGACTGGCGTCCACAAGGATCAGGGTACCCTCCAAGTCCAGAGCAGAAGCACAGAACTCCAAATTCCCTTCACCTTTCCCACTGTGTCCAGAGGCTGCCAGTTGACTATGGTGGTGCAGGTGAGAGTTTGGCTAGTTTCAGTCCAGATCAATGGATTTTTCTTTTCTTTGCACTTGTGTTTATTATTGCTTCTTGAAGAATTGTGAGACATGTTGCTGGTCTTGTTTCTCTCTGGGTGCTGAGAAAACGATCTCTATCTTGGTTTACTCTGTAGGAGAAACTCACTCTAGCTGCCTCATGTCAGTCGTCTTAATCTGTTACTATGAGTTTTATTTTTAAAATAAGTTTTGCCTTTTCTCCTAGCAGTAACATATATACTTAGAGTATTTCATGCCGAAATTAATAGTTAGGAAATTCGTGTCCACATTAAAAGTTTTGTGTCCAAATTAAAAGTTAAGAGATTCATTTCATGCTATTCCATTAATAACGATCCATTTTTTTTTTTACAGCTATCTATGAGCAGTCATGTGAAGCCTATAAGCACAAAGGAAATACTTCAGGGTTTTACTATATAGATTCAGATGGAAGTGGTCCCCTGGGACCATTTCTCCTATATTGCAATATGACTGGTGAGTTTAATCAACTTTTATTTAATAGTTAAATTTGCATGAATACTTTAAATATACAAAATTAAAATGAAATAAGTAGAAAGTTGACCTAATTTGCAACTTGATTAAAATGTGTGTTTTTCAGTAGAATAACTGAACATAAGTTTTATGAAAATGTTTATGATTTAAAATGTTATTTTTACACATGTGCTGTGTAAAACATCACATAATAAATATTTCTTATTATGTTCTAAAGCAAAAAAATAGACTTTGTTTCTCATAGAAGTTGATGCATGTGAAAGCTTTGAACAACATTACTTCTTAAAAGTTTGCAAACATAAAGTTTATTTATTTTTGAATTCTCTACTTACATAAATTTACATAGAAATTGGTAGTCATGGAAAATGTGTTTAATTAAGTTCAACATTTATTCATGATAAAAAGGAAACTCGATAGATTACCATTAGAAGGAAATTGCCTTAATTTGATAAAGAGTACCCACAAAAACCCCCACCACACTTACTACAGTACAATATAAAATATTGGAAGATTTTTCTATGTTACGAGCATTAATGTTACTCTGCTCCATAGTATTGGAAGTCTTAGCCAGTGCAATAAAATAAGAGAAAAAAATTTAAAAAATGTGTTGGAAAAAATAAACTAACATTCTTATTATTCATATAGATGATCAGGTTATATAGGTTTTAAGACTATTCTAAACAACTTACAGGCAAACTACTAAAATTTAAGATTGTCACTGGATGACAAATTAAGATAAAATTAATTTTATTTTTGTATGTTGGCAATAAACAAGTAGAAAATGACCTTTTAGAAGATATTTTCAAATTTCAAACATATGGTAGTAAATCGAATGAAAGACGCACAAGCTTCCACACAGATAAGTACAGAAGACTCTTTAGATAAACTAATATCCTAAATAAATGAAAGATATAAAATGTTTGTGGGTTAGAAGACTCAATAGTGTATAAATCACTTCTTCCCAACTGGATATTGGTTTAATATAAACCAAATTAAAATTTTAGCAGGGTGTTTGTTTGTAGGCTGGTGTGATTATTTGGGTGAAAATGAACAAGCACTTTCTGAAATTTATGATCAAATACTAAAGGATGACTTGAAGAACGAAGTCAATCTTGAATGAATTTGAAGGACTCAACTCTACCAGATATAGACAGTATACTGATAAACTAAGTAAAATAGTATGTGACTGGCACACAAAGATAAACAAATAGACCAATAAAGCAAAATAAAGAATCTGTAAACAGAATCACTCATATATGGATAATCGATTTATTGCCAAGGTAGAATTGAAGTGTAGTAAAGAAAAGATCGTCTTTTCAACCTTTTCAAGTCCTTTCAAGTCTTTTCAACCTTTTCAAGTCTTTTCAACCTTTCAAGTCTTTTCAAAGGTAGGGATAGTAGAAATCATATATAAATGTCAAAGAAATATTGATTCTTTCTTCATCAAAAACACAGAAAAGATAGATCACAGATGAACTGTACTGTCCAATATGGTAGCCACTAGCAACAAGTGCCTACTTAAATTTTAATGTAATTAAAACGAGTTATCAAATTAAATGGCTAAATACATTTTTAAAAATTCAAGATTAAATTTAGAAAATGTAATTAAAATAAGATTAAATTAAATGTTGAGTTCCCCAGTCATATTTTAACTGTTCAAAGGTCTTCTGTAGCTGGTAGGGAATGTATTGATTATCACAGGTGTAGAAACTTTTCATCATTGCAGAAATTTACATTGAACAGTGCTGTGTTAGAAAGTCAGAGTTTTATGGAGCAAAACGAAATCAAAAGGGCAATATTAAATTGAGACAGGGGTTGTTGCAAAGGAAAATTTGCTACTTCAGATCGGGCAGCGAATATCTGGGGAAAGAACCTTCCAGGCAGCGGAAAGCGCAAGTGCTAAGTCCTGAGACAGATGATCTTGCCAGGTGTGTTCAGAAAACAGCAACAAATATGGTAGCTGGGGAGTGTAAGGAGTAAGTGGGGAGTAGTAAAAGAGGAGAGAGTCAGGTTGGGTGGGGGCTGAGAGGAGGAAAGACATGAGGTTCTTCGAGCAATGTCATAACGTCTTTGATTTATACTCTGAATGACACAACACGTTTTGTAGAGTTTTAAGAAACAGTGGAATGCAATCAGACTTCCTTTCATCGAATTGTAATTGCTCCTGGGTTGGGAAAAACCTATCCAGGAGCAGAGGTGGAAAGAAGTTAGACTATACATCCTGTATATGATAGAGTAAAACAAACATCAAAAGGGCAATATTAAATTGAGGCAGGGGTTGTTGCGAAGGAAAATTTGCTACTTCAAATCGGACAGCGAATATCTGGGGAAAGAACCTTCCAGGCAGAGGGAACAGCAAGTGCTAACCTGAGACAGATGATCTTACCAGGTCATAAATAAACAAAAAGTTGAATCAGTAACTTGCAAATATAGATCTTACTTCAAAATCTAGTTATTAGTCTAGAATTAGTGTTAAACAAATGACTGCACATGCATTTATATACTTCTAAGCATTATTAGCTAAAATAGGAGTATATAATAGGAGTTAAGAGACCTGTTAAGAGGCCATTTCAAGTAATGCAAAACTCCGGGAATAAGCTGATGATGGTGGCTTCTTGCACCATATAATAGCAGTATAGATGGGGAAGGGAGGTTATGTTTGCTCATTGAATATCTATGATGTGTAAGAAAACAAGAGAAGCCAACAATTACACCATGGTTTTTGGCTGAGGCAATGAAGCGTTTGAACTGCCATCATTTGGGATGTGATCAGAAAAGGTTTAAGGGGAAAGATCAGAAGCTCTGTTTTACACATTTTGAGTTGGATGTGTCTGTTACCCATTCAAAGGAGATACTAATGAGGCATCTGAATATGAGAGCATCAATTTCTTTATGGTAATGTGTAGTTCTCCAACCTGTGGGTGGTGGTAGAGTCTGAGCTGCTCATTTATTGGAGAGAAATTACTATAGAATGTTTCTTTAGAGGTTTTTTAATATAATGCAACTTGGTCGTTTTCACTTATTTTCACAAACATGGAGTACATTGCCCCATACACCAAAGCAACTGAAAACAAACGATGGTTCTCACGTGCAGGTCTCCTTAATGAAGCTGCTCAGTCTGCACAATACAGACTCCAGACAGCACCCCAGGAGATTCTGACTCAGTGATTGATGTGGGGAAATGGAACCGATATCTTAAACAATCTTCCCAAGTGATTCTTAATGTGTGCCCAAACTTAGGGACCACTGTTTTATTTAGACTTATGTTTCTCAATTTTTAATATGCACAGACCGCTGTCTTATGCGAGAATTAAATATAATAAATGTGAAACAGTTTCATAAGAAAAAAGGAAAACTTTATGATTGTAAGGTATAGATTCATATATATATTTATATTTACCATATGTATATATATAATTATTTTCCAGTTTGGATAGGTTGGATTGTGAGTGAGGTTTATTTAACAGTCTATCACTGCAAAGCTATGATTCTATGATCCCATAAAAGCATTCTGAGCTATTCACATACACGTGTTACAGATTATGTAAAGTCCTGATTCTGAAAATTTAGATATCTTTAAGTTGATGAATATCTCATCTTGAAGATTTCACACACACACACACACACACACACACACACACACACACCCATTGATTTTCATTATTTATAGTAGCTATGTTCTATAAAGTAACCAGGAACACTGGATTAAAGAATACTGAACCATTGTTCCTAGGGTGAAAAACAGTAAGATTGGTTTTCTGCAAGCCTCTGTTCATGGCACTCTCATCAACCAATCAATATATAATCCTGTTTAATGTATGTTTCAGGTTAAAGACATCTTTTAAATACATATTGCTGACTCATTAACATTGAACTCATGCCAACAGCGTGGTAACTCATGCTTGAACAAAGCTTATCTGACACATTTTCCTTAAAAGGTACATTGCAGCCGGGCTCGGTGGCTCAGCCTGTAATCCCATGCTTTGGGAGGCTGAGGTGAGTGGATTGCCTGAGTCCACGGGTTCGAGACCCGCCTGGGCAACTTGGTGAGACCTCATCTCTACAATAAATCAAAAAATTGGCCAGGCGTGGTAGTGCGCACCTGTAGTTCCAGCTACTTGGAAGGCTGAGGTGGAAGGATCGCTGGAGCCCAGCAGGTCGAGGCTGTGGTGGCCGGGAGCGGCCACTGCACTCCAGTCTGGGTGACAGAGTGAGACTCCAACTCAAAAAAAAAAAGGTACATTGCATGCAGCCCTGTTTCTACACTTAGGAACACTA
>CAUYQG010125670.1:0-13425 GCA_963574415.1 Tarsius wallacei | reverse complement strand
CTGTAATCCCAGCACTTTGGGAGGTGGAGGCAAGAGGATTGTCTGAGCCCAGGAGTTCGAGACCAGCCTGGGCAACATGGTGAGATTTCATCTCTACAAGAAATTTAAAAAGCCAGGCTCGGTGGCTCAGCCTGTAATCCCTCACTTGGGGAGGCTGAGTGAGTGGATTGCCTGAGCCTACGGGTTCGAGACCCGCCTGGGCAACTTGGCAAGACCTCATCTCTACAATAAATCAAAAAATTAGCCGGGCGTGGTAGCGCATGCCTGTAGTTCCAGCTACTTGGAAGGCTGAGGCGGAAGGATCGCCTGAGCCCAGCAGGTCGAGGCCGCTCCCGGCCACCACTGCACTCCAGTCTGGTCGACAGAGTGAGACTCCAACTCAAAAAAAAAAAAAGAAAAGAAATTTTAAAAAAATAGCTGGGCATGGTGGTGCATGTCTGTAGTCCCAGCTACTCGGAAGGCTGAAGTAGAAAGATCACCTGAACCCAGCAGGTCGAGGCGACAGTAGTTGTGATCGTGCCACTGCACTCCAACCTGGGCACCAGAGTGAGACTCCAGCTGGAAAATAAATAAATAAGTAATAAAGGTGCTGGCAGGAAGAAAAAAAAAGTGAAAAAATTGCTCTATACCATAAAATTTAAAAAAATTACACTCAGGCTAGTATGTATACATATTCACATTGAGAATAATTTGATTTTTATAGCTTAATTATCAATTTCTGTTATATTTCACAAACATTTATCAAATATCTACCATGCATTGGCCACTGTGTTTAGCACTAAGGGTATAAAGAAAAGACGTGATCTCTCTCCTCAAGGCTCTCATAAACCAGCACCCAACATCCTATAGCAGGAATATGAACAAAGTAAAACTGTATATGAATGCTGGATACACACGTGTATAACAGGATCGCGTGTTTTCTATTTTGGCACTGGCTGCCTTTCTCTACAATACTTTCATGTAACAAATAATTTATACATTGCCAGCCACTCGTCTAGACTCTGGAGATAAAAGTGAACCAAAGAGGCAAAGTGCCTGGCTTCACCTTGCTTACTTTCAAATCAGAGAGTCCAGCAGCAGGCCAGGAAGCAAACAAACAAGATGATCACAGACCAAAGTTGTAAAGGACATGCATGGTGATGCTGGGGCCTCTGGGAAGCGGACAGTGTTAGATTGAGTGGCTAGAGGAGGTTTCTTTGTACTTTGGTAAAGCAGAAGTCTGAGGAATGGCAAAATTCTTGGGGAGGCATTTTCTAGGGTCTATGCTGAGGGCACTGGAGGCATTTTGGGGGTGCCAGTAACCCACCTGCAGGAGGTAGGGCCATGCAAACGAAGAGAACCATTCTCTGGGAGGACAAAATTCCCTCAGTTGTGCTACCTTCACGGGAGCAGATAAAAGGCAGTGCTATGATTACACGCTTTTCCTGCCCCTGAGGAGCCAAGCACAAGATGTATAACTCCAGGTCATTAACGTTGCATTCATTTTCTGCTGATGCGTACCCAATGACTACCAACATAGTGGTTTAAAACAACACTAGTTTATTATCTGCCAGTTCTGTAGATCAGGAGTCAGGCTGAGTTCCCCAAGTTCTTGGCTTGGCGTGCCACCAGGGTGAAATCCAGGCATCACCTGGGCTGTGGCCTCCTCTGCAGCTCAGAGTCCCTTCGAGCTCCGCATTCATTTTCCTTAAAATGAAGCCATTCACGGTGCAAACTGCCTAATGAAAGAGCTTTACGTATCTATGAACCCATCCGATCTTTGCAACAGTCCTATGAAGTAAGTACTATACATGATATTATTTTATAGCTAAGAAGACTAAGAAAGTCATCTGAAGAAAGAGGAGTGATGTGCCCATGGTCATGTAATTAGTCAGTGGCTGGAGCAGGTTGGAAATGAGGCCATGGACCCTGCCGCATGCTGACCTAGGGGGTGAGACCCCCTCCCCCACCACAGTGCCTCTCTCATTTTACCAAAATACAGAAAAGTGTTTCTCTCATTTTACCAAAACACAGCAAAGCTGGCATTCCTAATAGCCCATGACTCTAGTAAGTAGTTAATGATGTTTTCACTGGCCTCAGATAGCCCACACAAGATAAGAGTTTCTAGTGGTAAAGTTACTCACTCTATATGTGGGGAAAAGATAACTTCTTTGGATTGTTAAGAATGAATAATTGTGCTCTCAACTCTCAGTCTCTTAAGTGTTTCTAAAATACTTTGTTAATTGAGCCACAAATGGCAAACTCACCTTTACTCAAAAATTTTAGATGAGAGAGAAACAAAAAATAATGTAAAAAATGGTTCATATAGGTCACCAAAAATAGTTACTAAAGAATTATTTTTAAATTATTTCCCTTTAGCCAGATTTTATAATTATCTCTCCTTTTAACAAGAATTAATGAGTTATTACTAGTACCACTTCCATGCCATCAACCAGGAAGAGAAAGTGTTCTAGTTTTAACCAGATACATTTCTACAAAATGCTTCTTAAACTTTGGGAAGGGATCATATAATGATTCATCTTTAGAAACATAAGGAAATGATGCTCTTTCAAATTTTGGTTTAAAATTAGTTCTATAACCACTAGACTTTTTTTTCATTAGCTGGAAAGGGAAGGAAGACAGTGTGGTTTTTGGAATTAGCCCCTCCACGAAGATAACTTTACTCAGACTGAGGAATACATGACTCACTTATTAATTATGTATTCATCAACACGCTTTGCTTACCCTTCTCTGTGACGGGTTATGTGCACTTGGCCGAGTCTTCTGACCTTTATGGATCATGATATTTCGCCAGTCTACCACGGCACGACGCTCTACCATGTGTCTTTCACATTGCACACCCAAATTTTGATCTGTGTGTTAGATAACTTTTATTCTGTCATCGGGATATGTCCTGCAACAGTGATGTCTGCCAGAGATGAAATTGAGGTTACAGGGTAATACATTACAGTGTAAAGCCGCATATAATTGCCAAAGTAAGAGGTAAGATAAAGAACATAATATAAACCCAGCTCCCTAGGAAGAGTGAACTTTTACCATAACACACTAGAAATTTCTGTGTCAAGTTGATAGGAAACATGGTCAAGGTGCACGCAGGTCTACACAAACTATGATACAATTTTTTTTTTTTGAATTGGAGTCTCTTGTCACCCAGGCTGGAGTGCAGTGGCATGCTCACAACCACTGCAGCCTTGACCTGCGGGGTTCTGGCATTCTTCTGCCTCAGCCTCCCAAGTAGCTGGAACTACGGATGCACACCACACGCCTGGCTAGTTTTTGTGATTTATTTTAGAGACGAGGTCTCACCAAGTTGCCCAGATTGGTCTCCAACCCCCAGGCTCAGGCAATCCTCTCACCTGGGCCTCCCAAACTGCTGGGATTACAGGTTGAATCACCACACCCAGCTCATGAGACAATTTTTAATCATGACCAACCACCTGTAGGGTAAAAACTGTTAATGACTTTTATAAACATTGCAGAACATGCTTATACTACATGAGTGATTGCGTTGTAATTATGGAGGGCTTATTCAGATTAAATCTTTCTAATTTTTATTTATTTTATTTTATTTTGGAAAGCAGGGTTTGATTTATTGAGAGGACAGAAAAGCTCCCAAAGTGGGCGGGGACCCAAAGGGGTTGCCCAAATTCTTTCTGATTTTTAAAGAGTAGCTACTCATTCTTTCAAATTTGCTGAAACTTGCTTTACGAAAAGCAGACAAACTTGTATTCATGTTTTTATTCTTTCATGTGTATTGTTCATATTTTGGTTTTCTGCTTTGAATCATGGTTCTGCTTATTTGAAAGAAAAAAGAATGACATGGATAGTAATGTCCATCTGAACAGCATTTTAGAGCTTAAAATGTGGAGAGTTTCCAACCCTCACATCAACCAGAGGAATCCAGCGTTATCTATCTTATTGTGGGGTTTTGGCCTCTTAAAATGCTTTCATTTGCAACTAACAGAAAATCCCACTCAAACTGGGTGAAGCATAAAAGATAGTCTATTTATTTACTTAGCTAAGAAGGCCAGAGGGAACTGGCTTTAGACACAACTTGATCCAGCAGGTTAATTATATTTACATTAGGGGCTCACTTCTTTGTCTTTCTTATGGATCCATCTCTTGTGTCAGATTTGGCCTCAGGCTAGAACTGCTAATGGTGGCTGCCATGGTTGCTGGCAGTTCCAGCCTTAACATCTTCATCTTTTTGACCAGAGAAGCTGTTGTTCTAGCCCAGCAATCCCAGACAATTTTTTGAGGTTCAGCCTGATTGGATCTGTAGAGAACCCTCACCTACCTGAAGCAATCATGGTGCCAGAGAAATAGAACCTGATGAATGACTCAAACCAATCAGAGACACAAATTGGAGCTGCATTCAAGTCAATCCCACGCAATAGCTACAGAATATTTTCTCAAGAAAAATGTAGTATGTTTCATCGAAGAGATACAGATAGGAGCAAAAGGTGCCTACCTAAGGGTTCACTTGAAATACAACCTGAAAAAAGATTTTCGTTTCTAAAAACAAGTTTGCAAGTTCTAGAGAAGACCATTCCTGAGTTTAATTTACTCTGATTCTACCTTCCTTTCTTCTGTCCCAGTGTCAAACTCCCAAGAATGTTCTAGACCCACAGCTCATCTCATAAAGCTCAGAATGGGTTAATGGCTAGAGGCAGAAAGTATTACCACAAATAATGTCTCATGAGTTCTCGCAAAAGTCCTGGTTGTGCATCCCACAATTTGCATTCACCCAGAGGCCAATGTGTAATTATTTAAATGAGAATTTTTTTTAAAAGGAATGATTCCCTAAGGGTTGGTACTCACAACCTATTGCCATTTGGTGAGTGAAGCCAGTTACAGCCTAAAGAAAGAAAAACCTTCCATCTATTATGGAAGATTCCACTAAAGAAAAGGAAAGTCTTCCATTTATTATGAAGGAACCTGAGAGTCCTTAGCTTCCCATCCATCCAAGCCTCACTCATGAAATAAACTCCTTCCTGTCTGCTGGGGGTTAGTTGATGCCATCCTTATCACTACTAAAATCAAGCATGCTTTAAGAGTGACTCCTATATATGGGAGCTTGGAGACCCATCTTCAATTGCAAGCAATGAGAAGTCAAACCTTTGAACTACAAAGAAAGCAATCAATAAATATATACGGATACCTTCTCTGTGATGGCGTATAGTGAGAGAGTCTGGTTGGAGAATTGCATGAACTCCCTTTAAGAAGTACTGAAAATGTAGGGTCTTCTTTCGTGACTTCAAGCCTTTTCTACATGATGCCTCTTTCCTCCAAGATGCTTTCTTCTCCCTCATTCATCCTCAAGGCTCAACTCAGAAGTCATTCCTTTCTATTGCTCACCCTCCATCAACCAGAATTGCAGCTTCTTTCTAAAGATTCCTAATGTAATTCCAAGGTCAGCCCTCACCACTGACAGTTTCCTTGGTCTTCTGCTTCCCCTACTGGGGAAAACGTTTAGCCCCCAATTTCCTCATTTGTAAAATGGTGCTGATAACCCATCTTTAGAGTGACTGTAAGGATGCTTGAGCAAAAAGCACTGGAATCGCTCCAAAAATGTCTGCCATTCAGTAAATATCTAACACATGCAAATTCTATCCTCATCAAAAGGTTAACTTTGAACATAAATTTGCAACATGAGCTAGGGTGAGGTCTTGACTCAGCATTTGAACCAGATACATACATAACATTCCTTTGGACTTCAGCAAGCCACTAGTTGCGCAATGTCACTGATCACTAACCACCTGGGATTAACGCCGCCTTGCAGATAGATTCTAGCATCCCCAGGCCTGCTTGGTGCCCGCCTTGATCATGTGGAGGATTTTCTTTTAAATTCGGGTTCCCACTGAGAGAAAAACATCGTCCCTTCACTAGATGTGTAGAAGCAGGATATGGAAGGCTATCCCCTAAGGACAGGCTGGAGAAGGGCCTTGTGTTGGTGACAACGTTATAGCAACATTAGATGTCCATCCAAAAAGTCTCTTGGAGGGCTGTAATTCTAGGCCTCTGGAGAGGCTGGTCTTCCTTTTGTCTTTTTCTTTTCTTATTTTTTGAAAGCGTGACTTTTCTTTTTCTAGGCTTAGGTCAATTACTTAATCCTAGTTCTTCAGTTTTCCCACCCGTATAAGGAAAATAAATTCTGGTCTCCATTTTATTTCCCCATTAAGAGACAATAACACATGAGGTAATAAGAGAAGACTTGTGTTATGAAATACTTGGAAGCAAAATTGAAAATAAATCTGAGACTTTTACCTTAGGATATGAATAATTTATATGCCTAAGCAGCACATCTATTCCGAATATATTTGAACCTTTCTCCATAAAATACCCAACACTCTCAGGAACCTCATTAAATCATTTCAGGCTTCTTTGACTAGAATCACAGTCTGACACTAAAAAATGAAAAATAAAAACAAACGTAAAATAAGAAAAAAAGTAAAAAAAAGAAAAAGAACCAAAAAAATCTTTTTCTTTTCTTCCCTTTTCACAATCAAGAAGGAAGCTGGTGATTTAAAGAATATTTATGTAACACTTTGAACGCCGCCTCTGATACTCAGCTGTGCTGGACTCCCTCCAACGCCAGAACATTCCGCCATCTCTACTCCCCGATAATGCAAGTTCCCACTTGTTGACTGTGAGAGCTCCTTTTTTTAAAAACTTGTTTCAGTATAATTTGCCTCTTCCAATCTCCAACCATGGTACCGAAGCAGAAACAAAGGAAAATGACCGTGCTTGCTTCTTGGCAGTTTTATGGATGAGATTTAAGGTGGATGGACTCTCTGCTCTTCCGCCGGGTTCAGAATGTTAGCCTCAAAATACTTTGCTTCTTTGGGAATGAGCCCTATCTGGGCTCTCTCTTCTTAACAAGGAAGAAAAAGTTAGAACCGAGATGTGAAGAGGGAGCCTTTAAATCATCGCTCTTTGTTTTCTAGTTGTGTAACCAAGTATGACCGTGCCTCAGTTTTCTTATCTGCAAGGAAGGGATAATAATACAGAACTGCTGGGATGCCCGTGAAATTCAAATAATGTCATGACTTAAAAGTGTTGGTTGCCGGGCTCGGTGGCTCAGTCTGTAATCCCGCGCCTTTGGGAGGCTGAGGTGAGTGAATTGCCTGAGCCCGCGGGTTCGAGACCCGCCTGGGCAAGCAAGACCTCATCTCTACAATAAATCAAAAAATCAGCCGGGCATGGTAGCGCGTGCCTGTAATTCCAGCTACTCGGAAGGCTGAGGCGGAAGGATCGCCGAAGCCCAGCAGGTCGAGGCTGCGGTGGCCGGGAGCGGCCCCTGCACTCCAGTCTGGGCGACAGAGTGAGACTCCAACTCAAAAAAAAAAAAAAAAAAAAAAGTGTTGGTTAAGCCAGGCTCGGTGGCTCAGCCTGTAATCCCACACCTTGGGAGGCTGAGGTGAGTGGATTGCCTGAGCCCGCGGGTTCGAGACCTGCCTGGGCAACTTGGTGAGGCCTCATCTCTACAATAAATCAAAAAATTATCCGGGCGTGGTAGCACCTCCTGTAGTTCCAGCTACTAGGAAGGCTAAGGCCGAAGGATCGCCGGAGCCCAGCAGGTCGAGGCTGCAGTGGCCCGGAACAGCCACTGCACTCCAGTCTGGGTGACAGAGTGAGACTCCAACCTCCAACTCAAAAAAAAAGAGTTGGTTATACAGTAGGCACTCCATAATTGTTGGCTTCCTTCTTTGTTTGCTTCCCTGTTCTAGGTTTATACTGTTGATGAAAGCAGAAATGATCAGCCTCGTGTGAGTGAATCAGAACCTGACTCTAGTATAATTTTACAGGTGCAAAGCCAACACTGGACAAAATTGGTGTCATTAACATTGTTTTGGGACTGACCACCCCCATTCCTATGCCTTCCTCCTCTTGACATGTCTACCCTGCCCTTTCCCTGGGGTACCTAGATTTTGTGTCCTTTTCTTTCCTGTTATCAGTCTTTATCTCTAGAAAACATGCAACAAACTCATTCCAAACTAAGGTGCAGAAAACGGGTAAGGTTCAATATGTATTTAGGGATAAAGATTTAATTCAAATTAATGAAGCATTTACTGCGGAGTACTGGGCCCAACCAGGTCACGGTTTGATTTCCCCATCCGCATTTCTTATTTATTCAGCAAATATGCACAGAGCTCCTTCTCAGTGCCAGGTGGAGGGGAGTGGAGAACATGACTAAGACGTGACCGCTGTCCTCAAGGGTCTCCCAGTCCCGTGGGACACAGCTCCACAAAGATACATAAGAATGGCACGTGTTCACAGAGCATTTACTATGTGCCGGGCACTGTTCTTTTGTGCTTATGTTTAGTAATTCATTTATTTTTTCAACAGCCCTATGAGTTGGTTACTATTATCTGCTACTGTGGAATATGGAAACTGGGATTCAGAGAGGTTAAATCACCTACCCGAAGTCACACAGCTAGTCAAAATGTACTAGTTCCTCAGTTAGTATTCTCTATCTGTCTCCCTATACACGAAATAATGTGACAGTCACTTCGAGGACTCTGTTGTTAGGAAGTCATCACTGATGTAGACAAGGGACGCTACATTTAAGAAAACAAAGGGATGGGAAAAGCTATACAAATCAATCAGTAGTAGAATGCTTAAGTTAATTATGGTACATCTATGTGATAAAATGTTTGCAACCATTAAAAAAAGCAGGACGATCACTCTAAACTTCAAGTGAAAAAAAGTTAAGTAAAAATAGTTTAAAAAAGTGTGTGTGTGCATTGTATATACACAAATCTCAGTTTATACAGCAGGCACTTAATAATTATTGGCTTCCTTCCTTGTCAGAAGGGTGCAAGATGATTAGTACCAATGAATACAACACCGTTTCTGGCCTGGAGGAGTTCCCTGTTTAGCAGGGAGATAGATATTTTAATAATTGATTTTCAGGCCAGATGAGAAGGTTGCCCAGGGTAGTGGTGCCCAGAGGATTTGGACTTTGCTGGGCCAGTAGGGAGAGATCAAGGAAACATTCCCAGAGAATGACATTCTTGATTGTTTCCTCTAAAACTTCAAATTCAAAGGAGAGACTGATTTGTTCCTTTTACGTTTGTCTCCTAGAAAGGAACAAGGGAAATTTGAAGAATTTCCATCTTCTTCGAAACCTCCAGCAGCCTCCCAGAGAGCCCCTCTGTGACTCCCACTCCCAGATTCCCAGCCAGAGGTCCGGTCTTTTTGAACCCTCCCACGGTGTCCTCTGGGATGTGTCATTTAAACTCAGGAGCTCATGTAGGCCCTGAGATGGTCAGAGAGTTGCAGCTCAAATCCTGGTTGCTGACTCCAAGCTTTTCTCTAGCTGGAACTCTCTCCAGAGTTGTAGCTCGGCGTTTGACCCTCTGATGAATCGCTCCCTTTCTCTAAGACATCCTGCAACCAGCCCTTCTGTTGACTGTGAGTCACGTCTCTGCATTTCCCTCCTCTCTTTATATCAATTATAGGATGTAGATTTTATCATCTCTGATTTGAAGGTGGAAAAGGTCTAAACTCACTCTGTCACTCAGAGCAGGTGACAGCGGCGCCTGTCAAGGTCTTACGGGTGATTATAACTCCAGCGCCTGGTCGTGTTCTTGGCACACAGAAGGAACTCCATTAGTAGCTGTGTTTTTGACATTCACAGCTAGTAAGTGACAGGGTAGAGCCTGGAATCCAGGTGTACATATTCTCCCACAATTATCTCTTTCTATGGTGGCAGGTTGCTCCCCGGGCTGGATTCTCACCTGCTACCATGTTCTTTTTGTGAATATTCTTCCTCCCTGGCAGCTCTTACTGGGGAGCCTCCACTCCGGCCACCCCGGTGACCTTCTGTAATTCGTGATGGCTGCTGGATCAAAGGGGAAAGGGGCTCTGATGTTGGCTGGAACACTGATGTTTGCTGGAACGCTGTTCCACACTGTGTACCCGGGAGGGTAACCTTTCATCCTTTCTGAGCCTTCCTTAGAAGCCTATCAAACAACTCCAGGCCTTTCCCTTGTCCCTTTTGTCACCCTCTGGAACAAAGTTGGAACTTGTGCAACTGCAGACTCTTTTCTGTGGGAACAATAATCTCATTTCAATACATGTGGGTGGGTAGATTATACGTTACGGGCTTGGAGCTCAGTTATAGGACTAGGGAGGGACTGGGTTAAATGTATGATTAACAAACCGCTGCGTCTTTTATGGTCTGGAAAGAAAGGTTTCTGGGAGGATTATCAATTCAGATTAGGAATGATTCACCTAAAAGTATTCAATAGTTTGGGTGGTAGGCGTGGGGAAGAGCAAATAATTTGCCCCTCTGCCTCCTGGAAAAGAATAGTATGTAGTGTCGTTGAAGGAATTTAACCCCCTTTTAAAAAAAATCCTCTTCTTCCTTAGGAGGGAGGTCTCTAAGATTATGGACAGAAAGTGCCACGTAGTAGATATTGCATGTTTATGTTCTATCTGGGCCTGTGTCAGCCTATGTCAGAGGGATCAGGGATTTGGGATCAGCTGTCAAGATAGGTGATTTTGAGCATCAGATCATTGCTCTGAGATTTTACTTATCTTGCAGTAAGATAAATAAATCTTTCAGTTATCTTATAAGTTCATTTATTCATTGGCTGTTTATTTAGCACATTTTAGGACTGGACAAACTGGTGTTGGTTTGCGGTGTCCATCAATACTGCGCGTGTTTCCTGCCTGAGTTCAGAAACCGTGGAGAAGAAGACACAGGAGTTAGGCAGATGGAGATCAGAACATCACCACCACTACAGATGAAAGCACTGTGGGGTCAAGGCTGACGGGAACGGCAGTAATGGCTTTCCTTGCACCAAATCTCAGGATGAAACAAATTTATCCATCCAACCTCAAGCACTGCTGAACCACTGCTGAGTCTCCCACCTGTGTGGATGGGGAAATTCTTCCCCAGCAAAATGTGCAGCAGGGGGGAGGAAAAGGGTAGAATATTCTCTCCACTGTTAATTAAATCTCCACCCCCAGGAATGAGAGAAAGGGAGGGGCCATGTCAACAAGTTTAGATCTGTTTCCCAAACGCACCCAGTGGCTAAGTCACTCCCTCTCTTCGTGGGGGCAAGTAGAGAGAGGCCTCAGTGTTGAAAGTGAATTCTTCCTCATGGAAACCAGAAGGTTGGAATGAATGTGGTGGTGTCGCCAGTGGACGCTCGAGAAATAGGCACTGCTCATCTATACTTCTCAGCTTCCCTTATTTTGAGATTGAGGCTGTGTGAACAAAGCCAGCCTATGAACTTAAGGGGAAGTAGTGTCTGTGAACTGATCAATGACAAACCTTCTCTGTCCTCTCAGTCTCTGCCTTGATGACCCTGGACACCTTGTGTTCTAGGTGGCATGACCGTTAGGCAAAGGAAGGACGTCCAAACTGAAGTGAACACTGAGTGAATGAGAAGCAACTTGTCTTCGTCTTTTTATTTTGTTTTTTTGAGTCCGTCTCCCTCTGTGGCCCAGGCTGGAGTGCAGTGGCACGCTCACGGCCACCGTAGCTTCAAACTGTGGGCTCAGGAGATCCTTCCTAAGCCTTCCAAGTAGCTGGAACCCCAGGCATGCACCACCATGCCTGGCTAATTTTTTAAAAATTTATTGTAGAGGCAAGGTCTTGCCAAGTTGCCCAGGCTAGTCTTGAACCCCTGGGCTCAGACAATCCTCTTGCATCTGCCTCCCAAAGTGCTGGGATTACGGGCATGAGCCACCGTGCCTGGCCTCAACCTTTATTTTTCTTTTTTATTTATTAAATATATTTTTTATTTTAAAATTGTGGGGTACAGTTAAGGGTTAGGTATACAAATATGCACTGTTCAGGTACCCTTGTTGATGAGGTGTGCCCCCCATCCCCAGACAGATAGTGACTACCGTTGATCTCACCTCCCTTCCCCTCCCTGCCCCTCCATAGTTTCCTGCCACTGTCAATTCTTTTCTTATAGTATTATGACAGATGTTCAAGGTCCACTTATGAGTGAGAACATGTGGTGCTCAGATCTTTGTTTCTGTGAAAGATCACTCAGTATTATAGACTCTAGTTCCATCCAGGTTGCTGCGAAATTCATGATTTTTCTCTTTTTTTATGGCAGCGTAGTATTCCATCGTGTACATGTATCATATTTTTTAAATCCAGTCCTCTTTTGATGGACAGTATAGTTGGTTCCAGGTTCTTGCTATTGTGAACAATGCTGCAATAAACATACGTGTGCAGGTATCTTTTTTATAGAGTGATTTGTGTTCTTCAGGGTATATTCTCAGTAGGGGGATTGCAGGGTCATATGGGAGGTCGATTCTTAGAGCTTTTAGGAATCGCCACACTGCTTTCCACAGAGGTTGCACTAGTTTACACTCCCACCAACAGTGTAGAAGTGTTCCCTTTTCACCATATCCTCTCTAGCATCTGTATTTTTTGTTATTAGTAATGACCATTCAGACTGGAGTTAGGTGGTATCTCAGTGTAGTTTTAATTTGCATCTCCTTGATGATCAGTGAGGTTGAACATTTCTTCATATGTGTCTGTTGGCCACTTGTATGTCTTCTTTTGAGAAGTGTCTGTTCATATCTTTTGCCCACTTTGTGATGGGGTTGTTTTTTTCTTTTCAGCTACTTTGAGTTCCTTGCAGATCCAAGATGTTAGGTCTTTGTCAGACATGGAGTTGGCAAATACTTTTTCCCAGTTTGTGGGCTGTCTCCCTGCTCTCTTGATGGTTTCTTTGACTTTGAAGAAGCTTGACAGTTTAATAAAGTCCCACTTATCTATCTTATCTCTTATGGCCCGGGCGTTTCGGGTGTTGTTCAGGAATTGGATGCCAGTTCCAATTTCCATAAGGGTGTGTCCTGCGTTTTCTAAAGTCCTTATGGTTTGAGGTTTTACATTTGGGTCTCTGATCCATTTAGAGTTAATTTTTGTGTATGGGGGTAGATAGGGGTCCCATGCTCATGGATTGGAAGAATCAACATTGTGAAGATGTCTATCTTACATAAGGCAATCTACAGATTTAATGCAATACTCACCAAATTACCAGCAACATTCTTCTCAGAGCTAGAAAAAGCAATACAGAAATTCATATGGAAATACAAACAACCAAGAATAGCTAGAACAATTCTCAGCAAAAACAACAACAACAAAGCAGGGGGTATCACATTACCAGACTTCAAACTTTACTATAAATCTACAATAATCAAAACAGCTTGGTATTGGTACGGGAACAGGCATATAGACCAACGGAATAGAATTGAGATTCCAGAAGCAAAACCTCAATTTCTCAGCCAACTCATCTTCAACAAAGCTTCCACCATCTACCACTGGGGAGAGGAGAACCTATTTAGTAAATGGTGCTGGGAAAACTGGCGCACCACATGCAGAAGGTTCAAAAAACCTTTATTTTTCTAAGCCAATGAGATTTGGGAATTGATCTGTTAACAGGACCA
>CAUYQG010125666.1:0-36351 GCA_963574415.1 Tarsius wallacei | reverse complement strand
TGAGCCTCCCCGCGCCCGGCCTGCACATATATTTTTAAATGATTGAAATATAATAGTAAGGGCTTTGAAATTTTACTGCATGTGTAATAATTAAGACAGTTAACCCATAGTTAGAAACTCTGAATTCTGATCCCTTTTTCCTCTCTGGGAAGAACCTCCTTTATTTTCTATTTCAAAAAATTTCAGGGAAATATCCTTTCTTGTGTTGGGGTGTTTTTGCCTATCATGATTAGCTTTCTTCCAAAAAGTCACCGCTTTATATTCACAACCACGGCAGAAAAATAGGTCTTGGCTGTGGATATTACCAGGGTGAGGGAAGGAGGACTCTTTTACATAGTTAGATTTTTATTCAATTTTTCCAAAAAAGTTAATGTGGACTAGGTTCACAGGGCAGGCCAATTGCAATAGCTTGTTTATTTTTAGCTTATATCAACCCATTACTAACGATAATGTACGATTTTATATATCCAGCATTATAAGAGAGCACGCATGAAATAGGCTAGGGAAAAATAGACTCTGAGGAAGAAAGCAATAAAAGTTTTGTTCAACCTCAGGGCTTCTTTTAAAGGTGACAGTGGAAAGTCCTATTGACACAATACTCTTGAGCTTCCTTCACTCTTGTTTCCTGCTTCATAAAAGGAAGTTCAACCTGGCCTGCCTGCTGGACTGCAGAAATGTTTTAAGTTAACTAAAGATTTCCATTTCTTCTGCCACCTTCCCAGCCTCAGGCCGAGATCACTGCATGCCTGGAACCATTGCGATAACCTCATGTAATTCGTGTGTGTGTCTGTGTGTGTGTATGTGTGTTCTCCTCCACATTGCTGCTAAGTTAAACCTTCACAAACACTATTTGTATGGGCTTATGTCTCTATTCAAAAATCTTTCGGGGCTTCCCACTTTCTGGAGAAGAAAAATTTTCAATGTTATATTCCTTCACTTCGGCAAACCAAACTCTCCACACCAGCCAGATAGTTTTTCTTTCAGTTCACTCAAAGCCTTCATCACATTAATCATCATTATAATCATTATCAACAGTTATTTAATCATTATCAACACTTTCATTAATATAAACTTGGCTGGCTTGGGTCTTTGCTTATTTTTTTTCCTTGACTCTCATCTCAAATTTCTACCCTTTCTAAAATAGACCTAGGCAAAACCCAGTCTTTATTTCTCTTAAACGTCCACCTACCCTCTCTCTCTAGTTGGCCTTTCTGTCCTAAGAACCCCTGCTTTTAACAAGCACGCTATGTGTTGATGTATTTCCTCCTGGTCTTATTTTCTGTGTATGCATACTTACATAGTGTCTGCACCATATTGGTATCTTACCCATTAAATGACTTTTCATTCCTTTTTCACTTAACATATGAACATTTTTATATCATGAAATATTTTTGAAAACTGCCAGGTACAGTGGCTTACACATGTTGTCCCGGCACTTTGGGAGGCTGAGGCAAGAGGATTGCTTAAGCCTAGGAATTCAAGACCAACCTACACAACGTAGTGAGACCTCATCTCTACAAAAAATCCAAAAATTAGCTGGGTGTGTTGGTGTATGCCTGTAGTCCCATCTACTTGGGAGGCTGAGGTCGAAGGATCACCTGAACCCAGGAAGTGAGTCTGTGGTGAGCTGTGATCATGCCACTGCACTCTAGCCTGGGCAACAGTGAGATCCCGACTCAAAAAATATATTTTTTTTTGAAGTACGATTTTTAATCATTTCATAGGTAGTCTATACCAAATTCCCCATCTTATTAAGGTATTTACATATAGTTGGACATCTAGATTATTTTCATTTTGGCTAGAATAAGTAATGTTGTCTTGAACATTCATTTCCAAGAATGTACTTGATAGCAGTTCTAGGATTGGTCTTCTTGAGAATGATAGTTATTAGATTCTTGATATGTATTTCCAAATTACCTTCCAGATATGTTATACCTATTTTTTTGTTATCATCAGTATATGAACATGTCCATTTTATCACTGCTCATCAGCACTGGGTATTATAATTTGCTTATACAGGGTTGTTCATTAGATACTTAAAAACCTGTTTCAGTGTAGTTTTACATATTCTGGATATAATATGTAAAACTTATCAGATGTGTTTTGCACATATTTTCTCCCATCTGTGCCTTATCACTTTCTTAATAATTTCTTTCTAAAAGCAGAAGCTTTTAATTTTGATGACTTTCAGTATATCATATTTTGTCATCGACTTTGCTTTTGGGGTCATACCTATGAAATTCTTGCCTAGGCCAGATGCATTGGCTCTCACCTATAATCCCAGCACTTTGGGAGGCCAAGGCAAGAGGATTACTTGAGCTCAGGAGTTCAAGACCCACCTAGGCAACATAGTGAGACCCTGTTTCTATAAAAATAAAAATATTAGCTAGGCAGGGTGAGATGTGCCTCTATGTAGTCTCAGCTACTCGGGTGGCTGAGGTGGAAGGATTGCCTGAGCCCAGGAGGTCAAACCTGCAGTGAGTTGTGATCATGCCACTGCACTCCAGCTTGTGTGCCAGCGTGAGACCCGGACTCAAAAAAAAAAAATCCTTGCCTACTCTAAAGTCTTAGGATTTTCTCCTATGTTTTCTTGAGAAGTTTTATAGTTTCAGGTTTTATACTTAGATTTATGTTGCATTTCTTAACTTTTGCATATGATATGAGATATGGATTGAGGTTCTTTTTTTGTGTGCTCGTTAGTAAAAGATCTGGAATCTTTCCAGATAAGGAAATTAGAATAATGAGCCTATCAAAGGCAAATTTTTTGTTTAAAGAAGAGGGAAGAAGTTTGCCTTTAATGTACTGGAGGGTAAATTATTGCTGCTTATTCATACCTTGAGTCTAATCTGAAACTACTTCAGATGAATAAATGAATGATTATTGGCAAAAAAAAAATCACATATTATTACCACTTAGGTTATTCCAGGGGATAGACTTATTTCACCTAAACAATTGACGTATTGTATTAACATATTTGTACAACAAACATCTTTGAAGACCAAAGAAGTACAAAATAATGTAGGTAGGAAAATGTGGGAAAATAATTTTTTTGTGGTTCCACGAATAACCAGTGTGCAATTGACATCTGATTTCTAGAATGAAAGGGAATCAAAGTAATTAACTTTCTTGAACCACAAAATTCTGATTGTATGAGAAACATCTGTCAGCATTAAGGGACTTGGGCTCTTGGGAATGTACTAATAAAGATTATGAAAGAAAAGACTGTGATAAAGAAGAAAATTTTGTAGTGAATAGTGCTTGTGTTATTTGTGAACTAAAAAGTTTCTCAGTAATTGGCAGTGCCACCAAGGCCCTTTAATCGCCTACATTTTTCTCCGTAGGTCATCAGCTCAATGAGTTCCCTCTCTGAGTACTGCCTGCCTTCCATCCTGCGGACATTATTTGACTGGTATAAAAGGCAAAATGGCATTGAGGATGAGTCGCACGAATACAGACCAAGAACAAGCAATAAATCAAAAAGGTACATTACTTTTTATGTAAGGATTATGGTTTTTGTTTTTAAGAAACATAAATCGAGAGGTAAGAGGCATCTAGGCCTTCCTGAGTCTTTACCAGGACGCCTAGCAGGTGCTGTAGACACCCTCTCATCTGTAGCAGGTGACCTATTTGATGCCCGAGTCACTGCCAGCTGTCACAGGTTGAAAAGTCCTACCCAGCCTTATTTCAACATTGGTGGATCGGGGTGTAAAGGGCTGCAAGTCACTCTCCCGTTGGCTTCTTTCCTCTGCCTCCCCCACTGTCCCCAAGTCCACAACCAAAGCTGAATGCCGGCTGCAGGCCCAGCATGACATGCCAAGGTATTTTAATCCTTGTTCCAGTAACCTTGAGTGCTCAGTGTACTGTAGTGGGAAGGACGCTGGACTGGACGTCAGTGGGAGTCCTGGCGCTGCCACTAATCAGCCGTGTGACTTTGGGCAGCTCACCGCCCCTCGGTAACTCAGCCTCTTCATTAGCAAAACGGGGAAGTTAGGTTACACCATCTCTGACTCCTCCTTCCAGTGGAGCGTTTTGTTTATTTCTTCTGTGGCCACCTCCTTCTCTTGTGGATTTGAAAATTGGAACTTGGTGCTACATGAGCACTTCAGTAGCCATAAAATTTAAGATTCTCATGAATGTGTTTCCCCCCAAATTTCAGGTAAACACATATAACTTCCTATGTTTGAAATCAACCTACAGCAGGGCAGTGAATATAAGAAAGTTTAATACGCTTAACCTTTTTCAAAAAATAAGAGAGATTATTTTTTTAATTTTAAATCTAATTTTAAAAGCAGTTAGATTCCTCTACATGGACTGATTATTTGGGTTATTTTGAAAAATGCTTTTTAAAGACAGGAAACTGAAATTAATCACTCATAAAATCAGACATTAGCCGCTTCTTGTGAGAAGTTTATTCCTTTCATTTTTTTGACAGTCCTAATACCACATTTTTAAAAAACTGTAGACTTCTCTTGAAATTGAAGACCTGTAATTTTACCAAATTATATTTCATCCAAACTTGTAATCTAGTTTTATAATGTGCTTGAGTTTATGTGTGATTCAATCACTTATTTATTGTTCTTGAGGGAGAGGTCAATAACTTTTTTATATTTAGTAATTTTTGTAGTTGAAGAAATAAATTTTAAAATTGAGGTATAATTCACATTTGCAAAATTTACCCTTTAAAAATGTATAATTCAGTGTTTTTAGTATATTCTCAGGATTGTACAACCATTACCCCTATTTAATTTCATAACATTTCATCACTTCAAAAACAAAGCCTGCACCCACTAGCTGTCTCTTCTCACAAATACGTTTTAAATTTATCATATTTTAAAGGTAGAATTTCAATTGTGTTTTGAAAAATGTTTCAGATCATGTAATTAATAAATTAATGGAAATATTTGATTATTTCCCCATATTATATAATATCTGACTTATGAACAGATATTAAGACTTTCCTGGAGTAGAAAATTTTAGCGAGTTGAATTAAATGAGCTGTGGTTTTGTTCCTCTGGTCTGTCCAAATTTCATTACTGAAACTGGATTTTTTATAAATTGATTTCTTTATGGATTGAAAATGATAGGTTTTTAAAAAAATTGTGTTGCTGGTTATTTTCAGGAGATCAGAGAGTAATGAGACCAAATATAGAATCAGGACAATAAAATTTGTTGTAGTAGCATTTTAGTGACAGTTGAATGTGTAAAATAAGACAGAGAATGTGTCCTTGGGAAAATGCCCAAAGAACGAGAGTCATGAGAGCATCGTGTAGCTAAAGGTGAGTTTCTGTTGCTAGATAAAAGAAAAGAGGAACCTTAAGGAAGAGCACAAACAACCGAAAATAGTCAAATGTGAGATATGTGCATTGGGTGATGATTTCTAAGATGAGTATAAGATCAACATCTTGACAGCCAAATAAATGTGTCCAATGCCTCTGGCTCCTGGCAGTTAGACCTCACACCAGCAATGAAGTTAAGTTCATCATCGGAAAAGCGTGTGTCTTCCTTTGATTTCAAAGCACAGCATGGCTTACTAAATGAAACAGAATCAGAAGCCTATTTCTTTTTTCCTTTCGAAAACGGCTACTTTCTCAGGGTCTTTTGGCCACTTTTGAAGACTCCAATCAGCCATCCAACACAAAATGTTCTCTCTACTGCTACTGGCCATGCTGAGGTGTTCTTCCTGTTTGTCTTTCCAACTTCCTGTCTCCTCATTCATGATATAATGGACAGAAGGCCTGGCTTGTAAACACCCTCCTTTTTAATGCAGCTCCATAGGTTTTCCTTTCCCTAAGCTAGCAGTACCTCTTTCTAATTCCAGTGGGTCTTAAAGGACTCTAGAGAGATGGTTTTGCCTATTGTTCTTCCTCCCAGCAGGACTGTTCATAGATAATCCAGAATGAATGAGCGCCTTTCCTGTCAACACATTTACCCTTGAAAGATAAAACTGCACCTTGCCTTCTTAACCCATTCTGTCATTCACCAGCCTTAATTTGACTTGCTCAAAATTAGAGCACTCCAGAAGTTCTTTGTTCTATCTTCAGTACCACATTCCTTCCTTTTTATTCCCTCTTGACTGAAGAGAAAGCATCCCATATTTAAAATCTTCTTGATTTGTGTTAAAAATATCTCCCTGACAAGTCTAAATCCTGTCATCCTTGCTCATTAGTTTTATTTAATATGCGAGTATCGAGCATTTGTGTGCTTGGGAGATTATGCCAAATGCATGCTGTTATCTTCTCAAACTGATATCTCAGTACTATTATTATTCACATTTTGTAGATGGAAAAATTGCTAGTGAGTAAAAGGAGCATCATTTTAAGCCAGGACCATTTCACGTCAGAGTTGGTGTGTTCTTAGCCGCCATGCTGTGCCCAGGAACCCACCAGTCATCCCATTTGTCTGTCTTTGTTCAATTCCAAATGAGCCCTAAGTCAGCATGTTACATAGGCGGAAAATGGGATAGACAGGGTGCATTGCTGGCCTCCTGACGGTGCTTACTCTGCTCCCCGATTTTGGAACGAGTGTCGTGACTCTGCTTTGTCTCTCCTGCCTCTTCTGCTTTTGACTGTTTTTCTCTGCCCCATCTTTGCCACTCCTTTCCTCCTTTCACTAAATCTCAAGTGGCAAAAGTGGAACAGGGAAAAGGGAAGGGGAAGAAAAGAAAGAGAAGCAGGCTGGGCACGGCAGCTCACGCCTGTGATCCCAGCACTTTGGGAGGCTGAAGCAGAAGGATTACTTGAGCCCAGGAGTTTGAGACCAGCCTGGACAACATAGCGAGACCATGTCTCTACAAACAAATAAACAAAAAATTCATCAGGCATGGTGGTGCACACCTGTAGTCCCAACCACTTGGGAGATGAGGCAGAGGATCACCTGAGCCCAGATGATGGAGTGAGACCCCGACTCAAGAAAAAAAGAGAGAGAAGCAGTGCTGGTCCTCTCCACCCTGTTAGTCCCGCTCTAGTTGGTGATCATATTATATCCTTATTATGTCCTTACAGTGTTCTTCTTTCCCAAGGCCTCTTTTTCTATGTACACCTCTAGCATTGTAATCCTGTCTCAAGTTTGTGTCACAATTTGACAGATGACATAATCCCGAGTTGAAAGCTACCTTCGAAAAGTCCACAAAATGAGGTTGTAGCCTCACAAATAACTACTCAAGTTAACGTGGTTGAAGATTGTAAATCTGAGGCCAAATAGACTGACTTCTAATTTAATGTTTGTCCACTGTACCACACTGATCATAGAAAGAGTGTTAGCATGTATTGACCACTGCAATCTTGTAATAATAAAATGGGTTTGTAGGCCATTGTAGAGGAGTTTTAGTTGTTTTTGTGAATTATATTATTCTTAGAGTGCTTTCAGTGCGATTTAATGTGAATATTTTAAACTTTACAGCGATGAACAACAGCGAGATTATTTAATGGAAAGACGGGACCTCGCCATTGATTTTATTTTTTCTTTAGTATTAATAGAAGTTTTGAAACAGGTAGGTAATTAATTTGTTGCTACTTTTAGATAACATTTACTGATCTAGAAACTACTTACATTTGGAAAGTCTGATTGTATTAAATTGTTTCTTAATTCCAAACACTGGATCATCCGAATTATGTTTATTGATAGCTGTTGATTATCATCTATAGTTATTGGAAGTATGATTGTGGATTGGCTCTTTAATGCTTCCTTCCAAGTTAAGACCTGTCTTTTTTTTTTCCAGATTCCACTTCATCCTGTAATAGACAGTTTAATACATGATGTTATTAACTTGGCTTTCAAGCACTTTAAATACAAAGAAGGGTAAGATGATTTCTTGCCTTAGGATGCTGAAGAAGTTGGATGCTTGAATCACAATCAATGGTTTGCTCTTTTTGCATGACAAAGGATCCCTAACTTGTCTAATTATACCTCCTGTAGGTACCTTGGTCCTAACACTGGCAATATGCACATTGTGGCAGACCTGTATGCAGAAGTCATTGGAGTGCTGGCGCAAGCTAAGTAAGTGAACATCAGAACTCTCTATCATTAGGATGTGAATGCCTTGTCCATTCTCCCAGCCCTAACTTATAGAAGTGTATGTGTGGGGGCTTACAGAGAACGAGGACTCTTTTTCTCAGGTGTGCCCCATCTCTGCAATGGACTGGAAGGCTTTTCCAAAGCAAGTACCAAGTTGTCATTTTTACTTGGAAACCCAGAATCTGTGGGTTTCAGACTATCCATCAAAGATATGGGCTAATTGAATTACTTTTCTCTCTGCCCAGATATTCCCAAGAAGCTTATCAGTTTTTAAAGTTCTGTTTTCTGTAGTCCATGAGTGTGTGCTTATAATATATCATCTGTGAATGGGAAAATTCCATTAGAATGTCCCCTTTACTATAGACTTTACTTAATTCAGCTGAGCTAAAAATGTCTCAGACTCTGTCATGGAAACAAGTCAGAGGGGAAATTCTCATTGCTAAATTTATCTGGCCCCATAACACTACTTAGCAGGCTAGAACAAAGTAGTGTTAGACTATTAGCAACAATATACCTTTTCCAAAAGTGATGTCACACCCTACTTACTCGGCTTCATTTTGTCCAACCCTGAGGCAAATCGGGCAACGTCCTGAATGCCTAGGTCAGGCAGAATGAGCCAGAGACAGAATGTGGATTCACGCCAGGAGGGCAGCTTAAAGCAACAGTGATGCCCCATCCTTGTGAAATGCAATCCTCAGAGATTTTTATCTCCAAGAGATGGAATTTCCTAATTTAGTGGCTTGGAAATACACCGTTTATCAAAAAAAGAAAATTTAAAAAGTACCTACTCAAAAATCTTCCCTAGCCAAAACATAGGTATAGAATTCAGGAGATAGACCCTAGAACTCTTTGGTACGATGTATTTACTCTAATCTAGTTTATCTGCTCACCTTGACTACCTATTTTTTTTTTTTAGCATGTAGCATATCAGTGTTAGAAAGAGGAGGAGGAACTTCTAGAGGATGATGCACTGAGGCACTGAGAAATATCAAACACAAAGGCTGACGGCGACAGAGAGGAAGAAACTAGCTAAAGCACATATGAGAATTAGACAGTAAAGTTGTCTGGGCCTTTTTGCATGAAGCTTTATTGTACTTTTCATTATAGACTATTAAAATAATTGCGGTTCGTGAGTCATTAAGAATAAAGGGTACAATGTATTTTGGAGAGATTTCCATCTCAATCGAGTAATAAAGGTATTGACATTTTGAATGGATAAGCTGCAATTATGTGGCAAATTAATTCATGTGTATCCAGTTCATTCCTAGAAAAGATTGGGGAAAATGAGGTATGAATATGTATATTTGCTGATTTGTCAAACCCTGAAAACTCAATATATTCTTTTATAATTATCCCAGGATAATTCTCTTATGCTATCATTTGGAAAATGTAACATGCCAAAAATGGCATTTTATGATTTTTCTTAGTTGTTGTGAATTATGTATAACAATGTTGTTTACTGTTGTATGACCTTCCTTAGCTACATAATTCTGAGGTGGTTGAAAAACATTGCCATAACTAAGTAATAGTCTAAAGTTGTAGGAATTTCCTTATTAGGTCACATTTATGGTCCACCAAGCCAGTGTTTGCTTGCCAGCAGTGGCTTTTTTTGTGTTCATGACGTCAATATTTCTCCCAATTCTGCAATAGTAGGGTGTAAGAAATGCCTCCATTTGGGCAAATCTCCAGTACTTTCCAGCCACCAACAAACCCTTTGGCCAGTCTGCTCTTGTAGAAATCACAGACTCAAATAGCCCTTGATACGCTCTCAACCTGTTGATGTATAGTTAACCTTGATTGACAGATGCTACAATCTTAAATTAGTGTCAGGCCATGAATGATCACATGTCTTCTTTCTCATAAGTATACCAGGACCATTACTTTATCATTGCCTTAGAAAAAGAGGGCTTCTCTTATTCCCAGGGGGAGAAAAAAAGAATGTATGCTTATCTGCTGACATGCAATGATCTATTTTTTAAGAAATAAAGTTGAGTAATGTCATACTTCTAATTTTAGATTGCATATCTAGTTCCCAGTGGTAATGCTTATGAAATATTTTCCTTATTATGATTTCCATTATTAGTACTTACTTTAGAGTTTGAGTTTTAGCGGAAACACTATTTTTAATTTTATTAGTGATAATGCTGCTTAATTCCTGCTGTTAAGGGAAAAATGTTTAGCTAATAAGTGATAGTCACGCATAGTATTGACTTTTTCAAAGACAATTAAATTGAAATTAATTTTTTAAAACACTTTGGCTAAAATCTGGTAGATTCATTTAAATAGTGATGACTGCTTCTGAGATTCATAGATGTTTGAACTACTTTCTCTTTATGTGATATAATCTTTATATCTCCTTATACTCTTATAATATGTACTACATATTTTCAAGTAGAGGTTTGTTATGTGGATTTTATAACACACCAAACATTGAGTAATCATTAAGTTACTATATTTACTAAATATAGTACTAAACAGTAAATACCAAAGGAAAGGTTATTGAAACGTTAATTTTTTTCCTAAAATCATTTTAAGAGAAAATAGATACTAAGTGCAAATTAGACTTTTGGGTTATTTTCATGCTAAAATAACATGTTTATGCCATTGGGGATTTTTAAAAGTAAAAGATAGCCATATGTATTTTTAGCTGAGAAACAGACTTTGAGCCACTAATTTATGAGAATATTGAAATAGTGAGTTATATAAAAACCTGACTTTTTCTGTCTCTCCTTGTTTTAGTCATGAATTCAAAATGAAAAACAAACTCTCCTAATTGTCATGTCATCTTTAAAACTATGTTACTCTAACCTATAATAATTTTTATCTCTAAACTCTCAAATTTTAATATTAAGACCAAAGATGATTTTTCAGTACTTAGAAATAATTTGAATAAAAATGCAATTTTCAAAAATCCAGTTTGGAATTATCACATTTTAAAAAAAATTCATGTTAGATTTGAGGGTACAAGTGCATATTTGTTTCATGAACATACCGTGTATTGGTGAGGATGGAGCTTCAGGTGACCCATTCTCCAGATAGTGAACACCTAGGTACCTAATAGGTAACTTCTGAGGCCTACCCTCCTCCCCACCTCCCCACTTTTATTTATTTTTTATTTTATTTTATTTTATTTTATTTTGAGTTGGAGTATCCCTCCGTCGCCGAGGCTGGAGTGCAGTGGCCCACTCACGGCCATCCCAGCACCGACCTGCTGGGCTCCAACGATCCTTCCACCTTAGTCTTCCAAGTAGCCGGAACTACAGGTGCGCACTACCACGCCCGGCTAAGTTTTTGACTTATTGTAGAGACAGGTCTCACCGTGTTGCCCAGGTGGGTCTTGAACCCACAGGCTCAGGCAGTCCTTTTGCCGCGGCCTCCCACAGTTCTGCGATGACAGGCTTGAGCCACTGTGCCTGGCCTACCTCCCCACTTTTAATGTCCCTAGGGTCTATTATAAATTATCACATTGTTATCATCTTGATTGAAAGTATCACTTTCATTGCTTGACTGTTGCCGTTTCTACTTCCTACCCTTTATCCATCTCTGCCCTAAAGACCTGTGCTCATCTTTCATCCCAATTCAGATCTCCTCTGAATTCTTCTCTTAAGAATTTACCCAGCTGAAAAGAGCCCCTTTTGTTCTCTGATGACCTGAAGTCTCTTGTGTGAAGTATGAGAAAGTGTTGTAACCTGGGACATTCAACCCCCAAAGATCCAAGGTCTGGACAGGTGTTAGCACACCAGAGGCCCTCCATCAATTACTATTATTGTTTTTCACATGGCTCATGGTCATTGTTCTATCTTCGTAACTAAACTATAAACTCTTCTAAACAGGACAGGGACTGCATTTCACAGTGACCACTGTCTAAAGCAGTTGGGGTATAGTGGAAATTTCTGGAATTTGCACTAGATGGCTTTTGTTTGAGTCTCTTTGTCACTGTGATCTTCCAAATGTTTCTTCATTTGTGAAATGCAAATGCATTTACCTCCTTACTGGGTTGTTGTAAGGCTAAAAATATAAAGTAAAAATGATATAATATGCATAAAGTGTAAACATCTTATGGATACATCTTGTTATTACCATTCTTAGTCTTCACCAGGGCTTTTCAAACTTTGTCACATCATACCTGTAGAGCTTATTAAGCACAGATCACTGGACTTCATCCCAGAGTTACTGATTCAGTAGGTATGTCAGTCTGCTTGAGCTGCAAAGTACCACAGACTGGGTGCCTGAAACAACAGAAATTTATTTCTCTCGGTTATGGAGGTTGGAAGTCCAAGATCAAGGTGTTGATAAGGTTGGCGCCTTCTGAGGCCTCTCTCTCCTCAGTTTCTATACCGTCATTTCCCTGTATTTTCATGTGGTGCCATCTCTGTATCTGTGTGCCAGTCTCCTCTTCTTATGAGGACACCAGTCATATTGGGTTAGTGCCCACTCTAATGACCTCATTTATAACTGAATTACCTCTTTAAGGTCATTATCTCCAAGTACAGTCACATTCTGACCTACTAGGGGTTAAGATTTCAACATATGAACTGGGGTGAGGGGGCCGCTACAGTACAGTAGATCTGCAGTAGGAACAGAGAATGTGCATTTCTGACAAGTTCCCAGGCTGTGCTGATGCCGCCAATCTGGGGGCCACGCTTTGAGAACCCCTGGTTTAGACCTAATACATAGCATAGAGATTAAGAGCAGGAACCTTAGAGCCAGACACTTGCTTCAAATTCCAACTCCACTGCTTGTCAGCTGTGCAACTTTATCAAGATACTAAATCTCTGCCTTGACTTCCTCTTCTGTAAAAAGGGTATAATAATTGTACCCTACACACAGAGTTGTTATGAGGATTAAATGAGATTCTGTATATAAAGTGCACTGAACTGTGGCTGGCATATAGTAAGTGACATATCAACTTGCTGCTGTCTTCATCTTTATCATCATCTTCTTCATCAACCATTTTTTACCTATAAAATGTAGAAAAGAATGATGTTGAAATTTGAAATTTATATTCCAAAATGTTCAAGTATAGTTGTAAAGTCACAAATAGATGTCATCTGATGCCAATTAGATTTTTGTAAATTTAGAGTTTGTATTTTAATTTTTGCTAATTTCCTAATCTGAAAAATCAATATATAATTTTGCAGTTAATCTCCATGAGACTTGACTTATAAAGTAAACACAGCTAGTATTTTCTATAATATTTTAATAGTATTTAAGAAATGTCAGAAGGGGCCAGTTTGGGGTGCTATCTTGAAAGTAAGTATTTTGTAGAAATCTGCAAAATGTCGCCATGGATTAGGAGTCTACCCCAGTATATTCATAATATTAGCTATGTTAATAACCCGTCGGGAAATGTCTCATTCAAAGGGTATTTAAATCTTCTTGAAGCTATTTCCATTTTCTGCTCTATTATCTTTTTAAAATATTTTTTATTGAGATATATATATAGCAAACATAGAGAAAAATCCATCAGACAATTAAACAAATTGTTACATGAGCCAAGAACTACAAAAATGGTCAGTACTTGAGGAAACTCTTATATTCCGTTTGCCGACTACCAACTACTTTTACTGCATTTTGGTGAAACAATGCCTATACATTTGCTTCCTACTTTATTCATTCTAAAATTTTTACTTTGAGGCGTCAAGAATTGTTCCAAACTTTAGGCATTCTGTTAGTTCACCTTTAATTTTTATAGTCACAGTTCCCTTTCTAATCATGACTTGCTTTCAATTTTTCTTAAATTAACCTCAGGCTAACAGTCTCAGGAAAAAAAAAAAAATACAGTGAGTCTTAGATTGCTTTCCTCGGGGTGTATGTGTTCAAACCAACCATCTCAGAAGCAGTTTGGACAATTGTTTATGTGTACATTCCTCTATTCTTAAGTACTTTGAAAATGTGCCACTACTTTCACCTTAAGATCTATCCTTTTTTAAAAACTGTATGGTGACATTATTGTTGTTGTAATTAGTATTATTTTATTTTCAAATATAAATACTTTAAATTCCTTGTGGATAGGGGTTGTGTCTTTTTGTTTGTTTTGCATCCTCCAGATCAAATTGTAAAATGTAGTAGACGGCTCACTTGTCTTCATCTTTTAGATACCATTTTAATTTTTTCATTATTAGATTTTTTTCTTCAACCTAAAAATATATTTTTAAATAATCATTAGCCTAAAACTGTAAAAGAAGCAACAGAAAATTGAAAATGAACACATAAATATTTATTGGCATTATTTGGAATATAAATCCAAAACTAATTTGCTGTCACTATCAGAAATGCCAATTATGTTATTGCTTGTACACTCACAATTTGATATTACAGGCCCTCAGAGTCTACAGCTATGTTGGAAATGGCTAAGCCTAAGGAAATGGGGCTTTTCCTCATGCTCAATTTCAGAGCTAGACCACTTTGAGAGAATCTCAATAACTCTGAATCTTCTCCATCGCCTGAACAATTTGTTGAGCATTTTATAGAATAAGGGGGAAAGGAGAAGAAACTTGGATTATTTGCCAAATCCCAAACATCAAATCCTTACAAAATGATGGCCATTGTACTTCAATGGATTTGAAGGACTTCTATCACAGTACCCGACCCCTCGTAGATGCTGGAGACCCCCACCTCAGTGCCTTTCCCATTATTTGATAAGTCACTTACGTTCTCTTCTTAGATTCCCTGCTGTAAAGAAGAAATTTATGGCAGAGCTAAAAGAATTACGGCACAAAGAGCAGAACCCATATGTGGTCCAAAGCATCATCAGCTTGATAATGGGGATGAAATTCTTTCGAATTAAGATGTATCCAGTGGAGGACTTTGAGGCCTCTCTTCAGTTTATGCAGGTAACGTCTTGGGCAGGAGAGTGAAGGGGCTGTCACTTGAACAAAACTACCCGTTTTCAAAATAATGGACTTGGAATGTGAAAAGCCATTTACTTGGCAATGTAGAAAAACATCCTACCTTCTCCATAATTTAGGAAGTGCTTTGTAACCAAACAGTACAGTTGCAGGCACATAATTTAATTTTAAAACTTTCATATCATCTTTAGAGTAGAGTGTACAGTGGAATTTCTTATTTGTTGACTTTTTTCTCTTTCACCCACTGGTACATATTGTTCTGTGAATTAAATATAGCTGTTTTTTTTTTCTCTTTAAAATTGATAGCATTGGATTAGCTACGTTAACATTTACAGGCATGAGAACTTTAAATAATAAAGAAAGAAATCTGTTTTATTCATACTATACAAAAGAACCTTAATTTTTAAAAAAACCAACCAAACAATATGGAGTTGATATTTATTAGCCAGTGTCCATCATGGTAAATAACAAAAATTGTTTCTAATGAGCAACTCTCAGCTCTTAGAGTTTACAGAACTTTGCTCTCTGAAGGGATTTTTCTAATGCTGCTGTGAATTTTATTTGGTGAACTTACTGGAGAGTTTAGATGTATGGATTATGAATATAGGCTTTGCCATTTTGCACATATAAGGATGGCTACAATAAAAAGATAACAAGTGTGGGTGAGCAAGTGGAGAGATTGAAACCCTCATATGCTAATGTGATTGTAAAATGGCACAACCACTTTGGAAAACAGTCTGGCAGTCCCTCAAATAGCTAACCCTAAAATTGCCATATGACCCAGCAATTTCACTCAGAGATATATACCCCCAAGAGAAATGAAAATATATGTCTGTGCAAAAACTTGAACACAAATGTTCACAGGAGTGTTACATATAGTAGCCAGACAGTGGAAACAACCCAGATGTCTATAAAACGATGACTGGATGAACAAAATGTGGTATATCCATAAGGTAGAATATTATTCAGCTGTAAAAACTAATAAGATGCAAACACATGCCACCAGAAAGATGAACCTTGAAAATATTATGCTAAAATGAAAGAAGCCAGACATATAAGGCCATGTATTACACTATTCCATTTACATGAAATGTGCAGAATAGGCAAATCTGTGAAGACAGAAAGTAAATTGATGGTTGCCTAGGAGGGGAGATGGGAGGTGGATAGGAAGCCTAGGGTGACTCCTAAGGGGTATAGAGTTTCTTTGGGGACGTCATTAAAAGGTTCCAAGTTTGATTGTGGCGATGGATACATAACTGTGATATACCAGTGATCTGTACACTTTAAATGGGTGAACTGCATGTAAATTACATCTCATTAAGCTGTTATATACAGAGAAAGAGAGACTGTTTGTCAACCTCCTTGGGTTTGAGTTCAAGCCCCAGCACTTACCAGCTTTGTGACCTTGGCCAGTCACACTTAACCTCTCCCAGCCTCACTTATCAACAAGGTGCTAAAAATGCTTAGAGTAGTTCTTAAGATTCTTAACATGTGATCAGCACTCAGTAACTGTTTACTGCCCTATTATTTTCACCCTACTCTTGTGTTAATAATTCATGTGTCTGTATACTTACACGAAGACTTGGGAGAGTATACTTCAATACATATGCAAAATAGCACAGGGAAAGGACCACTATTCTGTGAATTGTAAAGCCGCATTCTGTGTGGGAGAACTGTCTCAGTGACATCCATGTGCTGAAGTCTTAATATAATATTGACAGCCTGAGGACTTTAGGAACAGTTTTTTTGTTTGTTTGTTTTGGGTTTTTTTGAGTTAGAATCTCACTCTGTTGCCCGGGCTGAAAAGCAGTGGCACACTCACGGCCACCCCAGCATCTACCTGCTGGGCTCCAGTGATCCTTCCACCTCAGCCTTCCAAGTAGCCGGAACTACAGGCACACGCTACCACGCTCGGCTAATTTTTTGATTTGTTGTGGAAACGAGGTCTCACCAAGTTGCCCGGGCTGGTCCCGAACCGTGGCAATCCACTCACCGCAGCCTCCCAAAGTGCTGGGATTACAGGCTTAGCCGCTGAGCCCGGCCTGTTTTTCCCAATGGTAACTGAAAATAGAGGGTAATAGCCAATACAGATATTAATACATTATCAAATACATGTAGACTTGGACTCTTGAGTGAAAACGATACCCAACACAGACCACTGTAAATTGCTACCAATAAGGCCAGAAAAGAAAGGGGAAGGCAGAATTCTAGGCAGGCCAACTTTCCTACAAAATGAGTCCCTGGCCAGCCTAAAGGACCCTTACATAGACCATATGTAAGCCAGTGACAGTCTTGCTTGAGGAACGAGTCCAAAGGCTTTCTTGTCTGAGGCTGGGAAGGGAAACATTCCAGACTTGCTTATGAAACGATCTGAATAATAAACACACCTCAAATGTCAGAGTGAGCAAGTAAACAGCTCTGTACCCAAAGCTGTCAGGCATAGGGCCTAAAATAAGTTGAATGTCTTCTGCTTCTCGTAGCGTGTTTACCTTCCCTGGGAATCTGTGTTTGTGGGCCAACCCAGGGCCCCACACACAGTAGGTGATCAATAGATATTTATTGGCAGTGAGTGACAGAATCAAGCTTTCATTCGGCAGATACATGTGTGCTTGCTTGTTCTAGAAGCTTTGTCCTTTCAGAATAGTAAGTTGAAGTAGAATTAGGAGAAAAGTGGGAAAACTACCCTCACAGTGTTTGAATCCAGTGATTTTTAACAGGTGATAGAATATGCTGTGTTGGTATGTATGATTGAATTAAGAGCTATTTACTGAAACTTGTTGAAATACTACAACCACAACTCTTTTTCCACTTCTTAGGAATGTGCACATTACTTCCTCGAGGTCAAGGACAAAGACATCAAGCACGCCTTGGCTGGACTTTTTGTTGAAATCCTTGTCCCAGTTGCTGCTGTGAGTTATATTTTCATTTCCAAAATTTCTTCAGATTGGATTACAGAATCAACAATTTCATTAACATGATATTCACATGTTTCTCCATTTCAGGCTGTTAAAAACGAAGTAAATGTTCCCTGCCTTAGAAATTTTGTGGAAAGCCTGTATGACACCACGCTGGAACTTTCTTCTCGAAAGAAGCATTCCTTGGTTAGTCACTATGAGAAAATCCAAAATACAAACACAAAACTGTAGAGACCAAAATTCCTAGGCAGAAATCTAACTGGGGGTCATGAGGATGACATAGGTGGGAGAATTACCTACAACTCCCTCAAAGAGAGGTAGCATTTGAAACTTTGGAGCTCGCACTTAGTATTGACCATGATTGAGTCACGGTCATGGGAGGATTAGTCCATGTCACCTCTGGTGACCCTTCAGGTCCTGAGGATTCTGTTGTTCATTTTTAAGATTGGCTTAACTTGATTTTTATTTAATTTCTGAGAATTTTTTCCAATCAAAAGGCTAAAGTTGATCGTCACAGTTTATCTTTTCAATCCCCAGGAGCCTACACTGGCTAATTTCTGTCCTGAAACTCAAAGTCAAAATTAAACCAGGCAGGAAAGGGAGTTGAGAAATAGATAGTTGCCCATAGGAAAGATTCTCTGAAGGCCGAATAAATAATTTTGGGGGAGGCCTTGGTGCTGAAAAGTCTTTGAAATGACCACTGTCTTTTACCTTCTGTGGTAAATACAATTCTGGTTTATGAATCAGCAGGTTGGGTTCAGCTGTAATGTGATCGTCTGGGGGAAGCAGGTTGCTTAGGCAGCTGGTCATTGGCATGGTTTGTGCTAGTGTCTAGAGTATGAACATCCCATCAAGAGCTGAGCAGGTGTATGGAGCAGCATTGCTGGTAATATACCAGACTTACTCATTAGTCTACATTCTTGGTCTTTGTAACTAATCACATGCATTCTTTGTTTTTGTTTTTAAGATGACCGACTGATATTGAAGTTGCACTCAATGGTAGCAGGAGTTCAGGGTCCCTTTAAAACTGTATTAATTTAAGCTGGGTTCTGGTGGCATTCACTTGTAATCCTAGCTACTTGGGAGGCTGATGCAGGAGGATCCCTTGAACCCAGGAGTTGGAGGCGGTAGTGAGCCATGATGGGACCACTGCACTCCAGCCTGGGCAACACAGTGAGACCCTGACTCAAAAAAACAAAACAAAACAAAAAGTTAATTTACATAACACACAAAGTCAATTAACTGTTGAGTACCCACTCATTGTGGCAATTGTTTCTTGCAATTTAACAGATGAGCCAGTTAAATTTTTGTTTAAATAAATCTTCAGTAGCCTTAATTTTGGGAGAGCCATAAAGGTGTAGGTATCTGGTTTAGCAAAATGGTGATGGGTCCTACATGTATGTTTTTTGGGTGGTTGTCCACTGGTTTTTCTGCCTTCTCCAGCTGCTGTGGGAAATTGGCCCTGTTAGGCAGGAAAAGCACAGTAGCACCTCTGTTTATTCCATCGTAAGCAAATTCCTCCTGTGGTTAAATTTGTCTTGGTAGAGTTTACCAATGCAATAACATTTCTTTTAGGAATCTTCCTTAATTACAGGAAGGTTGCATGTGAAAGAAAATATATACACCTACCTCTAAGACAAGGACAGACTAGTAAATGTTTGTACGTGAAAAAGCCAGTAACATTTTCAAAATTAATGCACCTCCATACTTTTTATTTTTTCTTCTGGAGATTTTGAGAGTGATCTAAGATGCTGAATTTGTTTTTTAAGTTGGTATGTAAATACTACACCAGTGAATCAGAATTCCACATGATGAGGCATGAAACTCATTAGTATACACCATCCATAATTCTAGATGATTCCATCTTCAGCATTATCAGCAAACATCTGCAGAATGCTCACCTCTGCCCTGCATCCATTGGGCATCGCTTGCTGTGTCACACAGCATCCTGTTTCTTCTGGCCCACAAAGCCACAGAGGGAGATGGCAAGGTAGTAGATGCGAAAATAAATAGGTAATGAAGTTTCGAAATGCATGACGCAGACAAGGAGAGATGTACCAGTTGGAAGTTGAGAGATACCTTTGAGATTTGTAGAGGTCACATCCCTCAATGTGTGTCACCTGGTTTTTTGAAATATAAGCTGTCCTGTGACCTTGACTTCTTTCTCCTCAGGCCTTGTACCCCTTGGTGACCTGTCTGCTTTGTGTCAGCCAGAAGCAGCTGTTCCTCAACCGGTGGCACGTTTTCCTCAACAACTGCTTATCCAACCTTAAAGTTAGTATTTGTCGGCTCAAAAACAGTCTTTCATAAAAATTTATAATATGATTCTTAGACTGGTATGCGAGGGGGGACCCCCAAAAAACTCAGAGTTTACTTTAAAATTGTGTGTTTATGCTTACGTGTTTAAACTTCAGTCACCTTCAAAGTACTCTCCGTAAGATGCAATGCACCTATCAAGATGCTTTTCCACTGCTCAAAACTGTTTTTGAACACGTCCATTTTGATGCCTTTTAGTGCTTCTGCCATTTTTTGTTTCACCTCTTCTATATTGGCAAAACATTTCCCTTTGAGGACTTTTTTCATCCAGGAAAACAAACCAAAAAAAAAGTCAGGGTGAGATCAGGTAAATAGGGAGGGTGGGGAACGAGGGTCAATCTATTTTTGGTCAAAAACTGCTGCAGGTGTGTTGTCATGGTGGAAGAACCAGTTGCCTATTGCCACAACTCAGGATGTTTCTTCTGCAAATTGTGACACAACCTTATCAAAACTTCTGGATAAAAACTTTGGTTGGCCATTTGATTGGAGGAACACATTCCAAGTGAACTACCCACCCTCCAAAAGACAATTTTGAATTTGTGGGGGTCCCTCTCATTTGTGCTTTTGGGAATGACTCTTGAGGTTTGTGGAGGGAATTATTCTTCTGTACTCTTGGAATGATGAAAAAAATAATAAGAGTTCTTATTAAATATAGTCAATCTTAGAAAGTGACTAGAGGTAAGAGAAATCACTTCAGATTTGGGAAAAATAAATCTGTTCTAACAAAATCACTTTAAAGGTGGAACTAAATGCTCCTTTATATAGTTCCATTGTTGCATTTTATCTAAATGATTCAAACTTAAAATAAGGGCCACCCTTAGCTGATAGAAGCTCACCTATATGTCTTCCATCCTTCCTCTATCCCCTCCAGTCTAGGAGAATTTTTGGGGCAGCAGGAAGCTCCAATTTGTGGAAAAATTGACCGAGTAACAAAGAGCATCTGTTTCCTGTCCCTGTCATTTGTGATTACTGGGAGGTATTCTAGTCGAACTGCATGGAGTCAATCAGTCCTAAGCATTCACCACTCTGCAGGTAGACAGCGCAGGTGCTGGTTACCTGAGGAATAAAGTTGCTGATTCTGTGACTGGGAAATCTACAGTTAAAACAACTTTAATGATTAGCTTTAAAATTGTTGACTGGGCACGATGGTTCAATCTCAGCACTTCGGCAGGCCAAGGAGGCAGGATTACTTGAGCCTAGGAGTTCCAGACCAGCCTAGGCAACATCGTGAGACTTCATCTCTACAAAAAGTCAAAAAATTAGCAGGGCATGGTGACACGTGCCTATAGCCTGTAGTCCTGGCTACTCAGGCAGCTAAGGCGGAAGGCTCACCTGAGCCCAGGAATTCAAGGCTGTGATGAGCCATGATTGTGCTACTCACTCTAGCCTGGACAACAGAGTGAGACTCCCCACTAAATATATATATATATAACTTTGAAGTGGTGCACACGTTTTGTTTTAGCGACCTATTGATAAAAGACAATGAAAGAAAAGCCATTCCTAATATAAGTGCAAATAGGATGTATTTTTTCACACTTGTTCCCAGGTGTCCAAAGATATGATTTCGTTTGTTTTACAGGCTTGATATTTGCTGCTGTAAAATTTTTAAATACACTTAGTCATAAAAATCTTGTATGTGCTTATACATGTTGCTTTTTTATTTGTTTAGCTGTTTTTTTTTTTTTGGTCTATGAAGCTTTAATTTGGTGGCGCAGTTAAGATTAATTATATTATTTTGACATTAAGCATAATTGCACAATAATCTGCATTAGAGCTGTTTTAAGCACCAACTATGAACTGGCTCTAAAAGCTGATTGTGAAATCCAAGATTAGAATCATTCATTTTCTTCAAATTGGCAGTGAAATATAATAGCGGTGGATAGAGAATTAAGCTTTTAAGTACTCCAAAAATTGAAATGCTTTTCAGAATTATCAAATGTTATATAATGGCCACTTTCAGGTATTTTATTTGAGGTTTTATCCATCTGCCATATAACTCTTACCACGCAGCCCAATGTACGTTTTGGTTTGGGGTCCATCTTTAAGTTATCCAGTTATTCATTCATTAGATATGTTTTTTATTACCTTTTGCACACACAGAAAATGATCCTTTTCTTTAAAAAAAAAAAAAAGCTAAATGTTGAGAATGCTTATACTGCATTTTTTGCATTTTCTATGCTTCATGTGTCTGACAAGTTTTTGCTTGACAATTTATTGCTGTGGCCAAAAAGGCCAAAATCTTTTCATCCAAAGTTGGTTTTGAAACATAGCAGAGTATCCTACTTTGGAACTTAATATTTCAAAGTTAGATTATTGTTTACTGCTTTCATCATAGCCTACTAGATAGACTTGTTAAGAGTGTTTTAAACAACCCCAGAGGGAAGCAGGTCTGGGCACTGGCAGTATTTCCGATGCAAATATTTCAAGCATTAGAATTTCTCAACGAGAGAGGCCGTAAGACCAGAAGGCATACATATAGTCTATTCTATGGAGAGACTGAACCACATTCCAGATTTCAGTTCAGCTCAGTAAGGATTTTTGGAGTTCTCTCTGTGTGAGGTGCCAGGGAAGGTGCTTGAAGGATGAGGAAAGGCAGTTCTGTAAAAACCAGATATAGAATAGAGTCCCTGTCCTTGAAGAGCTTAGAATTTCACTGGGGATAGGTAATGAAGTTTCAAGATGCATGATACAGGCAGGGAGCGATGTACCAGTTGGGAGTAGAGAGATACCTGTGAGATTTGTAGAGGTCACCTACCCCATGAATCATGAAAGAGGTAGTTATTAGGTAAAGAAAGGCAATAATATTTTACTTTGTGGGTAATAACCTGTTGGAATTCACTACCCCAAGGCTAAAAGATATAAAAAGATCCTTGATGAGTTACAAATGAAATAAAATCACATTACACATATCTAGTGCTAAATCCAGTAGGGATTTGAATGGGACCGTTTTTAAAATGTCATTAATATGCAGAAAACTTTCCAGACCTCCTCATGAGTCCTTACTGGGGAAGAAATACCTGAGAAAAACTAACACGGGCTTCAAAAGTATACCTGTCTTGAATAGCTTCAGTATTTTATGGGATTTAGAACCAGCCCTATCATTTCATAAGGGACCACCCAGCCAATCCCTCCCCCATACACCTTTCTGCACCCTTCCTTCCCTCTGTTTCTATTCCCCCCAGATGCTTCAGGATAATGAACCCAGTGTCCGGATCCTACATGTTGACCTTTGGTAGCCACCTTTGATATATTCCATAGAGGTGAGCCGTCAAAGGGCAACATGACAGAAGCTGAGCAGAAGTGTGTGTGAGCCTACTTTCAAAGTAAACAAACCCTCAGATTCAGTGCTCTCTTAACATCAACGTCCTGGTTCATCCTCATTCAGAAGCAGGCTACTTTGGGAGCACAGACTTAAATGCTTTAATATTTAGCCAACCATAAACAAGGGGTGCCAAATAAAATATCTACACATCCACTCAAAAGATGATGTTAACCAAATGAATGCTAACGTCACTACGCAACAGGACAGTAGAATTGGCCAGTGCAACCGTCTACCAAGTATGACTTGTGTTCATCTCTTGTTATCGGTACATATTGAGTATTACAATTCTAATACAGTTTATTCCCTTTCTTAAAATGTGTATATAATTTTTTGGCACCCTCTGTATATGCAACATGCCATTATAAAGTCATGATGAGAAAAATGGTGCCTTCTCACCAAGGCATTCACATCTTTCAGGAACTCGTGATCTGTGGTGACCGATACTTTTCGTCTTATATGTATTTTATGTCAGAATGTGAACATACGGAGCTATAAAAAATGATACATTCCCTTCACTTCTGCCATACAACACCTAATTCTGACAAAAAGAAATATGCTTTGAGAACTTGATTGAATAGTAATTTTTAAATGTACTACTTATCATGTTCACGCTAGCAATGTGCTAGTTTCTTATCCTTCAAAATAGTAGCAATGGGGAGAATTTCTTCTCTGTTATAAAAATGAATATAATATGCCAATATTATAGCAGATTATAAAAAGAAAACAAAACCAAAAAAGAGATTTCAAAGGCTAGGAAATGCATTTATTATATGATTAATAGCAATAACAATGGTTCTCATTCACTGGCGATATCTATTATGAGTCAAGCAAGTGGGAGGGACTTTGTATACATTGCTGTGAATGTCATGACAACACCACAGGTAACATTGACCTCTCCCTGTGCTTTGATAGATGTTACTTACGTTTTTCTAAATATTTTACTTAGATAGCAATATGGCATCTGAAGGCTTGGCATAAATCAGCCTAGTTTCAAAGTCGGCAAAACCAACTTTGTACATGGCATTGATTTTAAACTGCTATTCTCTTTGTAAATACCAGAAGTATAGAAGTAGGAGGAATACTCCTTTTGTCTCAGTCACCACTTGTGCTAGGACTTGAATTCATTCGTTTATTCAGTCAGTCGGCTAATACTTCTTTACATCTACCAGTCACAGTTCTAGGTACTGGGAATAAGTGATGACTAAGACAGTAGCATTCCCTGATGCCTTGAAATTTCCTGGAGGAGACAGACAACAAACAAGTAAATAAATATGTGAGAAAAAAAGTCAGATGGTGATAACTACTCTGAAGAAAATCTAATGGAGTATTATGATAGATACGTTCAGGGAAGGAAGCATCATAAGTGAGCAATGAAGCTGATGGCCATCAGATAATGAAACCTGTGCCCTGCCCTCTTCTCTGGCCTTTTTTTTTCTTCAGACAGAGTCTCACTCTGCCACCCAGGCTGGAGTGCAGTGGCGCAATCTTGGCTCACTGCATCTTAAACCTCCGAGGCTCAAGCAATCCTCTCACCTTCACCTCCCAAGTTGCTGGCACTACAGGCTCACACCACCACACTCAGCTAGTTTTAAAAAAAAAAAAATTTGTAGAAATGAGATCTCACTATGTTGTCCAGGTTGATCTCTACCTCCCAGGCTCAAGCAATTGCCCCGGGCTGGCCTCCCAAAGTGCTGGGATTACAGGTGTGAGCCGTGGCACCCAGGCTGGTGAACTTTTTAATGACTGGATGCCCACAGCCGGCCTCCCTGCCTCTGCTCCATTCCCCACACTGAAGACATGGGACTTCCTGTGTGCTCTCTGATCTTAGTGGTTCCCAATCACTGTCAGGAGAAGCCTGGTTTCCTCACAGAAGCTCCCCCATGTGGCTTCTGCCTCCTTTTCAAACCTCACTGGCCACTGCTCCTTTACTGGGCCCCCGCACTGGCCCTGTACCAGCATGCAAACAATGCCTAGTCTCCGAAACAGAACCCCTCTCCACGAGCTCCCAGCTTCCCTTGTGCTGTTGCCTCTGTCTACAGCGCCCTCCCTCCCATCATTTCTTTATACCTTTCAAAGCTTCTAGGGACACACTGGCAGGCCTACCATGGCCAGTCACATGTTTGTTGAATGAATGAATGAAGGCACGGATGGACTTAAAGTTCATCAGTTTTTGTCTGCTCCTAGAAACCTTCCTGGTTCCGTTCCTTGAGTTTGCCGTAGGTGGTCCTTCTCATCTTCTAGCTTCTGTCCCTACCAGTTTCTCCTACTGTCTTAGAGCTGTTTGTGTGTCCTATCCCTCATAAATTGTGAACATCTTAAGGGAAAGGATTATCTTTTATCTCTGTATCCCAGGTTCCAGCACAGTGTCTTATACACATGAGTCTCAGTGAATATTGGAGGGTAATTAGATGGGATGAGGTGGGGAGGAGAAGCTGGGGAAATCAAAGCTGTAACAGTGTTTAAAAGGACGTAAATGACAATGGAAAGAACAGACTCATTCTCCTGTTGGCGCTATGGAATTTGGGGTCCTTAGGGCTGAAGAGGGAAGGCGAGCTCTCAAGTGCTCACCTTGGCAAAGGAGAAAATGCCATGGCTGCCCCCACAATTCCCCCATGGCCATTTGGATTCCTCCTCACGGATTATCTACCCATAAGCATCCATAGGCAAATACCCTGGATGATGCAATGTGCCTTATAGGCACCCAGCCACCCACCTGGGACCTGACTTTTCCAGGGAGGAATCATCTCAGAATCTCAGACCTCAGCATTTAATCTGCGATCTTATGTCTGGGTTTCTGTTGTAGAATAAAGACCCCAAGATGGCTCGAGTTGCCCTGGAATCTCTCTACAGATTACTTTGGGTTTACATGATTCGAATTAAATGTGAAAGCAACACAGCTACTCAGAGGTAAGGAGTTGGCTTGTGCTGATGGTAGTCACATCACTCAGCCGCCATGATGGATGATGTTTTCTTTTATGGCCACCCCCGCTAACCCAGCTAGAAGCTGTTCAAAGCTGACAGTCTGTAAAAGATCTGAGTCCTAAGGAACACTTTCAGGCTTTCCCTAGTCCTTGGCTCAATACCCGTGACAAAAACTCCAGCTTCTACCAGGATCCACAAGGTCCTCTTCCAGGATCGCATTCACCACTTTAACAAAGGAAACAGCCATCATTTTCCAACTGCTCTTGGTTTTCCAGAAAAAAACTTTTCATAGAGTAATTATGCTAATGGAAGGGGTGAGGTGGGGTTTTTTTTTTTCCTGAATCCTCTCCGATGCTTAGATAAGGTAAAACATCTGCCATTCTTCCCTTGAAAAACTGGAGCTCAGCCAATCTTGCTTGTTTTCTCTTTCCCCCTTGTCTTTCAGCCGACTTATAACCATCATCACCACACTTTTCCCCAAAGGGTCCCGCGGTGTGGTGCCAAGGGATATGCCTCTGAACATCTTTGTGAAAATCATCCAGTTCATTGCCCAGGTAATGGAGTCGTTTCCAGCAGTGGGAGAATCTTCTCATTGCTTTTAAGCAGCTGAGCCTCCTTCTTATGAAACACTAAAAGATGAAAAAAAAAATAAAATAAAATTTTGTGTTCTGTGTTTAGACTTCTCGGAATGGTTTTAAGTGTTTTCACATATAACCTATTGTTTTGCTTCATGACAAATCGTGACATGAGTACGTGAAGTGTTTTTGGCATCTAACAAAAAAAAGCCACGGGGACAGAGTTTAAGTGGCTCATCTGAGTCACAAAGCCTGTTAATTAGTGAGAGTCTCTTGACTCTTTGCTTTTGATTCTTCCTGATTCTCTTCTCCAGACTGTGCAAGTAAAAGGGAAGCAAAGGGTCTGCTGTTTAGAGGAAATCAAAAGAAGACAATTTAGCGAAATTTGAGGAGTAACTAATAATGTTCTAACCTTCACCCTATGAAAAAGAAGAATTTAAGAGGAATGTTAGCATGTGTCAAGCGCTGACTCTTTACCAAAAACTGTTCCAAGCACTTTATGTGTATTGCTCGACTTAAAACTGGGTCTAGCAGTATTAAACATGGTTTTTTGCATGCGATTTTCTATTTAGATCCCAAAATTAATGCTTTTAAAAACACACTGTGGGTAAATGGTTTTGCATATACTTTGACCTACTTGTAATTTATGGGGGAGCAGGAAAAGATTGTTATTCCATTCCAGTCTTTGCCACGAGCCAGCTCTATAATCTGAAACAAGTCACAGGAACAAGTCACAGGCTATCTCTGTCAATTTTGTCTGCAAAATGGGGTTAAAAATGCTTGCCCGTATGCCTCAGAATAGCATGTGATTAAAGGCAGGTGGGATTGATTGCGGGGGGAATTAAAGCCCAGACTTCTTCACCAGTATACAATGCAACCACGTAACCAAAAACCGTTTGTACCCCTTAAAGCAGTTGACATCAAGGGGAAAAAAAAGAATATCATGCGGTTAAAGGGAAATAATAGACATGAAAATACTGTTGAACTACAATTGATATAGATGTAAAGATGCAAGTTTCAATTATTACTTCACAGACTATTTAATATACCTCTCTTTGTGTTTGTTGCAAGGAAATACCTCTATAAATTTGTACCCAGAAAAGGGTATTATTTGTTCTGCAGGTGGAAGAATTAATGTAACTTTTCTACATGCAATTGTCATGTGGCTGGCAGTGTGCTCTCAGTATTCTGGAAAATGTTGTACAAAATGAACTTGATATTCTTAGTAGCCATGGTCTCAAGTTATTAGAATCTGCCTTATATGTTCTCCTTTAGGTAACCTTTATAAGTCTTATTTGTTGATTATGTGTCTCACTTTCAGAATTATTTGTTATAATATGAGCCAAAGGATTTTTAATGGGAGAGAACAGAAGAGAAATGTTGTTTTGCAGTTCCCTTTACAAATACATTTTAAACTGAGTTTCAAGAAGTTTTACTAGCATCTGCTGTACAAGTAGGAAGCGTTGATAAGACCACACCCCAAGTGATTTGGTTCTTTGTTTTGGGGGATTTTTTTGGTCATTATTCATTCTAATGACATATCGTATACAATAATAAAGGCCTCCCTGCCCACCATGCATGAACAGAAGCAGCCCCCCATCAGCTGAGATGAGCAGGTCCTCTGTGAGCCACAAAACTGAGAGGTACCCCCTCCCCCCACTTAGCCTATTTGGTGCATATGATGAAAATAATCATTTTATGTTGAATTTGTATTTTAACACTTGTTTTGTTTTGTCTTCTTGTGTTTACTACAGGAACGTTTAGATTTTGCAATGAAAGAAATCATTTTTGATTTTCTTTGTGTGGGAAAACCAGCAAAAGCTTTCAGTCTCAATCCAGAGGTATGAATGCCCTTTTTTTTTGTACTTCTAACAGAGCGTGTGTTCACGGAGCCATACCTTTGCTTGGCGACTTTGGAGAATGGGATGAGGGACACCTTCTCTAAAAGGTGTTCTATTTGTTTCTGTCCATATCCAAATTCAGATAATGGAATTTCAGAAGTAAAATGTTGGATGAATAGAATTATAACAGAATGGTTAAATGAAAGGTTAATATGTTACTATAGACTGTTCTTGAATAAGACAGTAATTCTTGCTCCAAAAGATAATCTGTGTGTAAAGTCAGGTTGTTTTATTCTAGAAAAATCAGTGCTTTTACTTATAACTGTTTTGGTGCAGATGAACAAGTTTAGCATTGAGATGAAACAGAGAAGAACAAATACATGGAATTATGAAAATATGAAAATGTTGTGAAATTAAATACTGTACACACATTTGTTTCTGTGGTAGCATCCTGACTCAAAGGTCAGGCAGATCATGGAAATGAGTGTCGAGTGGGTACCCTGTACAGCGTGGAATAGCAAACTATGTACATGAAAAGCACATGCCATTCAGTCAACAGAAATTTGACTGGCAGGCTGCCTCTTTGCAGCCCTTTTCTTTCTGTGAGATTGTAGAAAGAACATGGGACCAGAGGTCAACAGAGCTGGATCTGCAACTTGCCACAGGCTCTGCTACTTTTCCTAGCGATGTGGCATTTAGTTCTCTGAAATGCACTTTTTCACCAGTAAAATGGACAAAATACTTTTCTAGCTCACCTCACAAAGAAAGAAAAAAAAATGGCATACCATAAAAATTAAATCAACACACACACAGTTCCTATCATCTCTGCCTCTGTGTTATCACCTGGCTCCTTCATTCTGTCAGTGAGGAAGAAGGCACAGAGCCCAGAGGCTCAAAACAGGCAGCTTGTTAGTAGCAGAGGGAACCCAGGGCCCCGGTATTCCCATGCTCCTTCCCACCACCCCCTGCATTCCCCTCTTGATACTAAGCTTGCCACATATCTGGGGATGACACAGAAGTCCAAACATGGGAGCTTCTGTCTGGTGTCTGATGACCTCACAGGCTTCTGGAATGGTGATAACCAGGGTCAGTAGGCCAGTGGGAGGGGGCAGGGCCAGTGCCAAGCCAGGTCCTTTGGCTGGAAGGAGGCCCAGAACTGTACAGTCAAGAGTCTTCCCTTCTGGAGAAGTTCTCTAAACATCATTCATTTCTCAGTAGTTCTGCTCTGTCTTTAATAGTCAATCTTCAGAATTACCAGATTGCTTGTCTAAAAGGAACACGTTAAGAGCTGCTACCATCATTATCACAATCTATAAGATGTATATATATCCTTGGTTCTCTTCTCAAACTCCTCATTCAGTCAGTGACTAATTAGTTAACCTCTCTGAACAGTTGGAGTTGTGGTGGGGTTTTGTTTTGTTTTTTGTTTTTGTTTGTTTGTTTTTAAAAACTACCAATAGGTGGAACTATTTGGGTATCTTCTTCCATTTCTCTTGATCTTGTACGGTTATGGAAGAACTTATTCATCAGAAGTTGGTCATAATAAGCCTAAAGGTGTATCCATGACCCCACTCAAAAGCAGGCACAAGGAGAGAATAGTCTATGAAGCAGATGTCATACACGCAATGATATGCTGCAGGACACAGTTTCTCAGGAAACAAATCCAAAGTGAGTCTTAAATAATATTTTTGAAGTAGCTTATGGAACAAAGCCTGGAGAACTAAAGGGTTGTCTTACTATAATGTTTATATTGCACCACCACTCAACTATAGGGTGTAATTTCCAGGCAATTGTCTTGTTTTAGTTCAGACCACGAGGCTTTCTATAGATACCCCCATTGTCATGAGAACTTGCTCCTCTCTGAGAAGGGTTTATTGGTCATCAGTTTCTTTTAGTTTTTTCTTGATCTGAAATAATGTGGAGCTGGATCTCTTACCCAGTGCTAGAAGCAAGAAGAAATAAAAGGGATATATATTGGAAAGGAAGAAATAAAATTGTCTTTATTCATAGACAGCATGATTGTCTACATAAGAAATCTCAAAGAACTTACAGAAAACCTGCTAGAACTAACAAATGATTTTAGGAAGCTTGCAGGATACAATATAAATATATAAAATCAATTTATTTTATATTTTGGTAATGAACAATTGGAAATTGAACAATTTATAGTAGCAATGAAAAACAAAATACTTAGCAATAAAACTGGCAAAATAATGTGCAATATTTTAATACTTAATACTACAAAATGTTGAGAGAAATCAAAATAGACCCAACTAGGTGGAGATAAATACTATTTGTAGATTGAAAGACTCAGTGTTAACAAGAGGCTAGTTGTCCCCAAATTGACCTGGATAGAATAAACTATCTAGCCCAGTAAATAGAATAAACTATCTGGCCCAATCATGATAATCCCACTTAAAATCCTTGTACCTTTTTTGTAGAAATCAACAGGCTGATCCTAAAATGTACGTGGAAAAATCAAAAGAACTAGAATAACCAACATAATTTTTAAAGAGAAGAAAAAAGTTAGAAGACTAGCATGGCCCGATTTCAGGACTTACTATAAAGTCCAGTAATCAAAACAGTATAGTATTGGCAGAAGGATGAATATAAAGGCAAATTGAACAGAACAGAAAATCCAGAAATAGACCAGGGCATATATGGTCAATTTATTTTCAACAACCATTCTAAGTTAATTCCTTGGATAAAAGATAGTGCTTCCAATAAACAGTGCTAAACAATTGGACATCTGCCTGCAAAGTAATAAACCTCAACCCATAATTTGTACTGTAAATAATAATTAACTGAAAATGAGTCATAAACCTAAGTGCAAAGTCTAGCAGTATAAATCTTCCAGAAGAAAATATAAAAGCAAGTCTTTGCAACTTTCTGGGCAAAAATTTCTAGGACATAAAAATCATAAAATAAAAAATTGGTAAGTTGAACATTATCAAAATAAAAATTGGGTACACACTAAAAGATAGTTAATAAACTGGAGAGCCACAGACTGGGGGAAAATATAAAATTTGACAAAGTACTTCTGCCTAGAATATATAAAGAATTCTCACAACTCAAGAAAATAACCCAACTTTTAAATCAGCAAAATGAAGAGTATCTTCACCAAAGAGGACACATAAATGACTAATAAGCCCATGAAAAGATGGTCAACGTTATTAGTCATTAAGGAAACGCAAGTTAAAGCCACAGTGAGATGTACCAGGAAGGACACAGAGCAACTAGGACCTCATACTATTCTAGTGAGAATGCAGAAAGGGTCAACCGCTCTCGAAAATAGTTAGGCAACTTCTTATAAGTTTAAGCACACACTTAGCATATGACCCAGCAATTCTACCCCAAGGTATTTATCTAAGAAAAATTAAGATATGTGTCCACAAAGGTTTGTACAAATATAGCAACTCCATTCATAATCACTAAAAACAGCAACTAAAAAAAGCAACTCGTGTCCAACAGCTGGTGAATGGCTAAACAATTGTGAATCTTCAATACAAGAAACACACTGGCCAGGTACAGTGACTCACACCTGAAATTCCAGCACTTTGGGAGGCCAAGACAAGAGGATTGCTTCAGCCCAAGTGTTCAAGACCAACCTGGGCAACACAGTGAGATTTCATCACTAAAAAAAAAAAAAATTTTTAAATTATCCAAGCATGGTGGTACACACCTGTAGTCCCAGCTACTTGGGAGACTGAGGTGGAAGGGTCACCTGAGCCCAGGAGCCATGATTGTGCCACTGTACCGCAAACTGGGCAACAGAGTGAGACTCAGATAAAAAAGATAAAAGGAACACTAAAAAGTATTGCATGCATGCAATGACATCTTAAGAGCATTGTGCTAAGTGAAAGAAGCAAAACACAAAAACTATGTACTGCCTGATTCCATGTATATCACATCTGGAAAAGACAAACCTGTAGGTGGAAATTAGACAATTGTTATAGGGTGCTGGAGTTTGGGGAGAAGACTAACTACAGAGGCAGAGGGAACTTTTGGGATGGTGGAAATATTTTGGATCTTAATAGTGATGAGGGTTGCCTGACTACATTTGTTTCTCAAAACTCAAAGAACTCTGCAACTAGAAGGAGTGACTTTTACTATGTGTGAATTATATCTCAATAAACTTGACCTTAAAAAATGAAGTAGAGATTCTGGCTTAAAATATATATTGGCCAGCATGAATTTTGCAGGCATTTTCTTTTTTTAATCTTCACAATAGCCCTGTGTGATTAGTGGGAATTACTATCCTCATTTTACAGAAAGGAAACTGATACTTGGACTTGGAAAAGATAAGTAATTTCTCAAGGCCATGCAAATAATAAAAAGGAAGGGTATGATACAGGACTCTAAAATATTTTTTTAAATTTTATTTGGAGTCTCACTCCATTGCCCAGGCTGTGGCATGCTCACGGCCACTCCAGTGTTGACCTGCTGGGCTCTGGCAATTCATCTGCCTCAGCCTGCCAAGTAGCCGGAACTACAGGCTCTCGCTACCACACACAGCTAAGTTTTGATTTATTGTAGAGACGACGTCTTGCCAGGTTGCCCAGGCTGGTCTCAAACCTGCGGGCTCAGGCAGTCCACTTGCCTCGGCCTCCCAAAGTGCTGGGATTATAGGCTGAGCCACCAAGCTTGGCCTAAAATATTTTTTTAGAAGAAATTACTTTTGAAATTAAGTTTAAAATCTGTGTTCCAAACTATCCTGACTTTTTTCCACCCTCAGTGTTGTCCAGAGAAAAGGAAAACTTAGGAAACTGGCAAGGATGATTCCTATCTTATCTAATCCATTTGCAGATAATTGAGGCTTGATCATGCATGTCCACCCATGGTTTTCATATTGGTACTGTGCCTACTAGATTGAATATTGTTCAACTGGTCCAAAACATTGCTGTGTCTTGAGAAAAATATATGAGCCTAGAAAACATTTCATAAAAGAACTACCAAAAGAGGAGACGAATGGGCTTTGATATACAGTTAAATTTTTTAAAGTTAATGCCCTTTTATTCTAGAAAATGGAGACAGCGTATGATTTAAGTACATAGTGAATTGATTATAAGTGAGCTAGAGAAATTTTCACCAGTCATGGTTGGAATATCATTACTCCTTAAAACTTGAATAAGTAATTTGAAATGAATAGAAGTCTGTATAACTTTATGTTATAAAATAGAATAGTGTTCCACAAAACAGGTGATTCAGGCAAACCAGATTTAGATGAATAACCTCCCACTTTTCCTCAGTTTCCTCACCTGGAAAATGTGAGATTACCCTTCTCCGAAAAATGGGAATGCTTTCCTTCTATGGCCAGATTAGGGATGAATGTTAATGAGTTCTGGATGCATTTTAGGGACTCAATACTTTGCAACTAAATTAGCATTGTTAATACTAGTAATTATCTTTTTTTTTTTTTTTGTAGGTTAGTAGTTGGCTTTGGGAACTTATTACTTCATGAGGTTTGAAAATATCAGTGTAAATGTTTTACTCTAAGGAAGTACAGATGTTTAAATACCTCTTGACCTTTTTAGATTAGTGCTATAAAGAGTACCTGTCTTGCCAAGCTATCTTTCAGAGCCAATATTATGCCTTCCCCATAAGGAAGATAATGACCTGGCCCAGAATGAGTATACCCATGTATTTTTATCAGCCATAGTTTCTGTGGTATTGCATTTTAAAAGCATATTCTCAAACTTGCTGACCTTTGTAAATCAAAAGTCAGGACCTGCAATTCAGAGCAGGTGATGTCAGAAACAAGGAACTGAGTACCACATGTTCTCACTCATAAGTAGACCCTGAATACTTATCATAATACTTACAAGAAAGGGATTGGCAGTAGTGGAACACTGCCAGGAGTGCATGATCCCACTCCATGTGAAGGGAGGTCCAATGGGAGGCCCAAACTTTATCCATACATAGACCACTTATGTACCCAATCCTGTCTTGTACCCCACATCTTTAAAATAAAAAAGAAATTAAAAAAAAAAAAAAACAGAGCAGGTGATATTCATTTTGGGGTTCACATTTGGAATTCTGGGTGTTTTCCTTCATTTTTAGTGAATTAGCACTTGTGGTGTCTGTCTCCTTCCAGGAGATATAAGAGCCCTTTGTTCACCTCAGTTTACCCTAGTTGCGTCTTCTTCAGCAGATGACCAATTATCCCTCTGAGATACACCCAGTATCCCCTGAACAGAATATGGTGTATGACCTTCCCATACATGCCCTTGACGTTGGGTGAGATCTTCCCAGTTGCTTTCCTGTGCTGCAGCCACAGTGACGGAAACTCAATTTTATTTTTGGAGGTTTGGCCTACACTCTTGTGCCTCTTAAGTTATTTTCCCATGTTCATCTAGATGCAAGCCAACCTTAACTTCTCTAGAAGACTGATGGTTTAATTCTACTGCAATCACTGGGCCTTTCTTTTTGTCATGAACATACCGTCTCTTACAGAGAATGAACATTGGTTTAAGGGCCTTCTTGGTCATAGCCGACAGCTTGCAGCAGAAAGATGGGGAACCGCCCATGCCGGTTACAGGAGCCGTTCTCCCTTCAGGAAACACATTGAGAGTTAAGAAAACATATTTGAGTAAGACGCTAACTGAAGAGGAAGCCAAAATGATAGGTGGGTTTCAAACATGTGTTAGAACCGAGCCTGATTAGACCCTTAAGTGCCCAACTGATAATTATCTTTAGTGAGATACACTTTAAAAAATCTTTAAAACATGACTGGAGAGACATTCCAACATTAATTGTTCTGATTGATTTGTGCTGTGTTTTGTTCTACTATGCTTTAAACTTTCTGGAACTTCCTGGTAAATATTTTGCCATTTAAATGTTAGACTTTTATCTTGCTCTTTTTATATTTATTTATTTATTTATTGTGAGAAAGCAGGATTTATTGAGAGGAGCAGAAAAGCTCCCACAGTGGGGAAGGGATCCGAAGGGGTTGCCCCAATCTAAGCTCTTTTCGAACCTCTAATATTGAGGCTTAAACCTCTAATCTCAACTGTCTACGTTTCACAGTCAACTGATAAGACATTTTGTGCTTTGGTAAATAATCCTATTTATAACTCATTCATTCATTTTAATAGTTGATTTTCTTATTTTTTCTTCAGTAAAATCAGTCTAATCTGTGTTTTAAACATACCAAATCCCACAACACACCAGGTTGTATTATGGGCTTAGACTACATTCATTTTAATTTAGCTATTTTAATCCAAAGTGTTGATTTTTGTTGCATTTGTTCATTTCTTACCAAGTACCCAAATCTAGACACCTACTACAAATTTTGTTAAGACAGTTCTTGTATTCCAAAGACTTGAGGAAACTTTTTGCTCTAAAATATTTACTTTTAATTATATAATGCTTAAATGAGTTCAGAAAGATTTAATACATGAGAAATAATTATTAATAATCATTTCATTAAAGTAAAAAATTTAAATACAAAGCTATTTACATTTCATTTGTATTATATATTATATATGTTTTTCATGCAATGCTATACACATTGTATATAGCATGTAGGATGTTGACACTACTTAATGAGATAAGTAAAAATAATATAGCTAAGATACATTTTCCTTCATTTAAAAA
>CAUYQG010125665.1:0-12061 GCA_963574415.1 Tarsius wallacei | reverse complement strand
GGCTGAGGCCAAAGGATCGCCAGAGCCCAGCAGGTAGATGCTGGGGTGGCTGTGAGCGTGTCACTGCACTCCAGTCTGGGCAACAGAGTAAGACTCCGACTCAAAAAATAAATAAAAATAATTTTAAGTAATGAGAAATTTGCTTAAGCCCAAGGTGACCCACATCCTTTCATCTGGGTCCTGGTGGAACCTCTCTTAAAGAGTGTCATTTGGGCAGCCACATTCACAGAAGCCGAAATTGCATTATAAAGGAGACTGGAGTAGGAGACTGGGGGTTGAAATCAGATAATGACATTTCCTGCAGCAGAGCTTGCCAAAAGACTGTTTGGGGCCACTTTCTAGCTCCTTCAGGATCTCGGATTAGATGGTAGGTAGCAGTTAGGAAGTCAGGTTCCGAGGAGGCCTGCCCACCAGAGCCCCAGGAGTCACAGGGTTCTGGGACAGTGGCGCCTACTCTGCAGCCTTCTGAGTGGCCTCTAGCCTGGACTTGCTTGCATGATCTGGCCCAGCTTTCAGGCTCCTCTCACCTTTGGGAAACCTTGGAATGCTTTCCAGTTTCCTGGAAATCAGTTGGCCAAAGTGCATCCAAGACTTTAAAAGAGCACCAGAAAATGGGATATATATTAGGGAAAAACTCAGCCAGGACCCTTTGCTCCCATCTTGCTGAGTATATGCTGAAAGGAGAGCCCGGGCCAAGACCCCAGAACACAAGGACGCACAAGGATGACATTGAAAAGTAGAACAAAGCCCAGGGTGGCAGAAAGGATAAAATGAGTGGCAGTTCTTTCCTGCTTCCCTCACTTGTAGAATTATATTTCAACTTAAGACTAATTCTGGTTTGAGTAATAGTTTATCTTAAAGTGGCTTCTTTTTTTTCTTTTTTTTTTTTTTTTTAGTTGGAGTTTAACTCTGTCACCCAGACAAGTGCAGTGACATGCTCCCAGTCACCGCAACCTCAACCAGCTGGGATCTGGCGATCCTTCCACCTCAACCTTCCAGGTAGCTGGAACTACAGGCGCGCGCTACCACGCCCGGCTAGGTTTTTTTTAAATTTATTGTAGAGACGAGGTCTCGCCAAGTTGCCCAGGTGGGTCTCGAACCTGCGGGCTCAGGCAATCCACTCGCCTTGGCCTCCCAAAGTACTGGGATTACAGGTTGAGCCACTGAGCCCGGCCCCAAAGTGGCTTCTTAAATACTATGTTATATGGCCAGGCGAGGTGGCTCACGCCTATAATTGCAGCACTTTGGGAGGCCAAGGTGAGAGGATTTCCTGAGTCCACAGGTTCGAGACCAGTCTAGACAAACTGGTGAGACCTCATCTCTATAATAAATTAAAAAATTAGCCGGGCATGATGCCGCGTGCCTGTAGTTCCAGCTACTTGGAAGCCTGAGGTGGAAGGATCGCCTGAGCCCAGCGATTGAGGCTGGGATGACCATGAGTATGCCACTGCACTCCAGTCTGGGTGACAGAGTGAGACTCCAACTCAAAAAAAAAAATACTATGTTATCTGAATGAATCAGTTTTTCTTTCCTCACCACCCCCCCAACACCCTAACATTCCTCTAACCCTGGTAATATTTTTTACATACAGTGCTTAGAATTTCACCAGCTAGGAGAGGAAAGACCAGTCCAAGCTGGCCTCTCAAGTGGGTGGGAGGGCAATACCTCCCCCCCAAGCCTGTGAAATAGTGGATCTGTCTGACGTCCTGGCACAAAGCAAAACTGGGCAGCTGTCTCATGCCAGCATGAAGGAGGCATTGCAGGATTCTATTTGGTTTTGACCCTAATAAAGGGAGAAAAGTCATTCCCAACAACAGGCTAAGAATGGATACATCCTTCTAATCTAGCTGTCACGGGTATAAGATTTTCAAATTGAGGGGAAGATTAAAAGATAAGGACTGCTAACCTGGGGTGACAGCTCATTTGACTACCTGCTGGGGGAAAGGAATAGTATTGAATTCCTAAGGATTCATTCCAATGACAAATAGAAAGACCCAGCTGTTCCCAGGGTGACATTTCCATCTTTATTTCTCCCTCTGTCATTCTTTAGCTTGGACTGATCCTCAGAACTCCTGTGAGACGGGCGACAAAGGGATACAGCAGATGTTAAGTTAGCTAAGATGCTAACTGTCTGTGCAACCCTTGAAAGCAGAAAAGGGGAAGGAAGTGGAAAGCTGGTGGGCTAGCTGAACATTCTAGTTCCCTCTTCAGTGATGAACAAAGAGGAACTTGACAAAGAAGTCTGGGCCGCCCAGGAAATAGAAACCCAACCACTACTTACTGTGCTTCCTCCATGGCCACAGGCTTGACGTAATAATCACTTGAGTAGAGAACCACATTGGCCACCTGCTCCACTGCAAAGGGAAGACAGGAGTTGGGTGGTCAGCACCAGATCCCTCCACACACGTGCAGTCTCAAGGCTGCAGTTTCTAAGTTCCGTCTCCAGGCCATTTCTGGTCACCCGTAACCTGCTCTGGGTCACTCCACCCTAAGACTACAGCTCCTGGGAAACCCCTTCTTTCCTCTGAGCCCATGATATATCACTAGGTGTCCTTCAAAGGCACACTACCTGCCAGCATCTCAGAACCTCACCATTTGCTCTCTTTTCCCAAGCCTAGTCCCCTTCCAACAACCTCTATCTTATTCAGCAAGCATTGTCCTTCCCCTCCTCTGAGAGACAATCTAGAGGCAACAGGGGACTGATTTATGGGTGGAACATGGTAGGTACGAAGGTCAGCCTGGAGCCAGGCTTTTTGGGTTCAAATCTCTGCTTAGCCATTAACTGTGGGGTGATTTATTCAGCTATTCTAAGCCTCAGTTACCACATCAGTAAAATCAGGGTGATGGTTGTGTTTAACTCATAGGAATGTTGTGAGGATTAAAAAGATGACTTTTAGTCCCCTTTGAAATCAAGTTTGGGGATTAAAAGAAACAATGTGTGTGAAGCATTCAGCACAGTGCCCAGTCATTAGAAAGCTATTAACATTTTGTTTTAGAAAATTCAGCAGCTGACTGGGTGTGGTGGCTCACACCTGTAACTTTGGGAGGCGGAAGCAAGAAGATTGCCTGAGCCCAAGGGTTTGAGACCAGCCTGGCAAGACCTTGTCTCTACAATAAATCAAAAAATTATCTGGGCATGGTGGTGCATTCCTGTAGTTCCAGCTATTTGGGAGGCTGAGGCAGAAGGTCGAGGCTGTGGTGGTTGTGAGTGTGCCACTGCCCTCCAGCCTGGATGACAGAGTAAGACTATGACTAAAAAAAAAAGAAAGAAATTTCAACAGCATCTTTCAAGGTTAGTGGTTAGAAAGCTTTGCTGCTGGAATTCATAAAACTTTCGGAAATAGGCCAGGCGCAGTGGCTCATGCCTATAATCCCAGCACTTTGGGAGTCAGAGGCTTGAGGATTGCCTGAGCCCGAGGGTTCAAGACCAGCCTGGGTAACTTGGTGAGATCTCATCTCTACAAGAAATCAAAAAAAGTAGCCAGGCATTGTGGCGCGTGCCTGTAGTTCCAGCTACTTGAAAGGCTGAGGTGGAAGGACCACCTGAGCCAGGCAGATTGAGTGTCATCCAACCTGGGTGACAGAGTAAGACTCTGAGTCAAATAAAAATTAAAAAATTGAACTTAGAGGTTTCTTCCCAGGTCACTCCATCGTGTCTTTTTATGAGGCACACATAAAGCAGTTCATATAAGACCTGCTGCACATTGATGCCCTTTGAGCTGAAGAAACGTGTAGGAACAGCAAGCAGAAGCACTTCCCTGCAATATATGGTGAGGGTCACCATTAGATAATGGACATTCAAGATAAGACAGTTGTGTCTCACCATTTACAGAGCACTTCTACACGGGCTCTCGCCTTAGATCCTCGCAAAGCAGGGGAAGGCAGACAGGGAGCCACCTCTGTAGAAGGCAGTTGGGATTCAGAGAGTACTTAGGCAGCACCAGCCCACAAATTGAGCCAAGTGTCTTTAAACGAGTGTCCTTCTAACTGCCCTGTACTTTTCAACAAAGATGGCCACTGATCAGAGAAGGGAAACTCCTCCCACATGTTCCCATGGGCTCTGGCCCAGCAGGGCCCTCCTGGAAGGCATGATCATGGAAATCTTTTCCAGGATTTTACCCCAAAACAAAAGCCAGCCCAAAATGAGCAGGAGTTTGAATGAGATAACTAGCAAGGTCTTTTCCCCCTGTAGTCCTGCCGCCTATGCAGCAGAGACAGACAGTTTCAACCACTTGGAAGAGCCTTATTGGACCAGAGAAGCAACTCTCAAGAAACAGGATCAGACTGAGAAATTCTAGAAGACTCTACCCTCTACTTTTGAGAAGAAGGTCCTACCAAATACTTTAATCTTCTTCACTGTTTTCTCCGTGTTATTGGTAACAGTCACGGTCACAGGGATGGGCTCTCCATGGAAATATAACTGAAAAAGTTAACAGATAGGTCAGAAGAGATCAGTATGGTGATATCTTGAATCTAGGGTTTTCTAGATTCATCTCAATCCATTTAACTAAATAAAAATGGCTGAATTCCAATACTTTTAAGGAAAATAAAGTGATAGCAATATATTTCCTCTAGAGAAGGTTCTGAAACATGCCCTGCCCAGTCTGTGGGAGGCTGGGGAGGATAATGGAGTTCTAAGCATCGTGTCAGAGGAAGCCAGGGGGATCTTGAGTGGAGTCATGAGTTAACTGGGGACAGGATGAGTGAAGTGAAAGGAAACTGCTGGGAAAGCCAAGTAATGGCATCCTGCCCAGCATGATCCTCGTGTAATCTAGTCCCTGGTGAGTGTGTCCTTGCATATGTGCATGGCCACACATGCATACACACACAGAGTGCACACATAACTGTTGGTGACCAGAGGGATCAGAGACAGCCTCGGCCCCAGCTCTTTACCTTTTCCCACCATGACACCCATAACAGATGACATTGTACATGGCATTACCAGCCCACATGGTTTCTGTGGAACTGAAATTTCCTGAGAAGTGAACAATTTGGGATACTAGAGCTATTGATGCTCCATTAGTGACCAGGGCCCATAGAGGCAGAGAGAAAGGGTGGGGGTACAGACGGGTATGTGAAAAACGTCATCCCTTCCCTCCCCAGTCTGAACAGCTAATGGGTGGAATGCTAGTCACTTTGACCCTAGTTTAAGGATCATGGTGACTAGCTCCAAACTGTGAAAACAGCCAGTCATTTACACACATCAGTACTTTAACTATGATCACTTGCAACTGGCTGGGTTTGGTGGCTCACACCTGTAATCTCAGCTCTTTGGGAGGCAAGAAGATTGCTTAAGCTCGGGAATTTGAGACCAGTCTGGGCAACATAGCAAGACCCCATCTCTATAAAAAGTAATAAAAATAATAAGTAATAAAATAAAAAATATCAATTGCAAGGCACCCAAAGTTAGGGGCTGGGGCCAGTGAAGAGAGAGGTTACCTGCTCCCCTACAGGGTGTAGCCATTTTGGGTGGATTACCTCTTTGCTGAGGGAGACTGCAAGGTGCAGGGGCTTATTAGACATGAAGAACTGCCAGGCTGCCTCAGCTTGGGGCTGGGGACCTATCTCCGGTGGAGCGTGTTGTACTTTCCGGATCAGTAAACGCACAGAGCTCCTGCAGAGAACAGTCAGAGACAATCCCAGCATCAGCACCAGGGCCACTTCAGGTAGCCCTCTGGTCTCTCCTCACAGTCTGGGATTCTTCAGGAATACTCCCAATGGAGACAGGATGGACGGGAAGAGGGAAAGGACATTAGTCAGAGCCTGAGGCAGCCCTGAGGGAGAGGAGAACCTGGAGGATCTGGTTTCTGGTCCCTTCTCTTATTCCACTGTCTGGGTAGCATGGGGCTGGGCCATGCTCCTGAAGGTCACATTTAGCCTGTCAGGCTCTAGGTTCTGCCTCCTCTCAGGTGAGGCTGATGTGAGTGTGTCATGTGTCTTATACGAACAGGCCCCAGAGCTTTCTATAATGTGAGCACTATTACTACTACATATTATCCTAAACTTTGAAAGATGCATGTGGTAAAGAAGAAAATGTGAAGGGCAGGGCACAGTTGGAAATTTCCTTTGGGTATAAAAAGAAACCTAGCTGGGTGTGGTGGCTCGTGCTTGTAATCCTTGCACTTTGGGAGGCAGAGGCGAGAGGATTGCCTGAGTCCAGGAGTTCGAGACCAGCCTGGGCAACTAGGTGAGACCTCATCTCTACAAAAATCAAACAATTAGGCCAAACGCGGTGGCTCAAGCATATAATCCCAGCACTTTGGGAGGCCGAGGTGAGAGGATTGCCTGAGCTCACGGGTTTGAGACCTGCCTGGGAAACATGGTGAGACCTTGTCTCCACAATAAATCAAAAAATTAGCTGGGCGTGGTAGCACGTGCCTATAGTTCCAGCCACTTGGAAGGCTGAGGTGGAAGGATTGCCTGAGCCCAGCAGGTCAAGGCTGTGGTGGCCAGGAGCATGCCACTGCACTCCAGCCTGGGTGACAGAGTGAGACGCCAATTCAAAACAAAAAAAAAACCCAAAAAATTAGCCAGGTGTGGTGATTCACACCTGTGGTTCCAGTTACTTGGAATGCTGAGGCAAAAGGATCACCTGAGACCAGCAGGTCGAGGCTGTGGTGGCCGAGAGCATGCTACAGTACTCCTGCCCGGGCGACAGGGTAAGATTCCAACTCAAAAAAAAAAAAAAGAAAAACCTAAATGCGGGGGCAGGGAGGATGGGGGTAATGTTTAATGGTTACTGAGTACCTACTCCAGGTGGTGAAAATGTTTTGGGTGGCTTCACAACATTATGAGTGGGCTTAATGCCACTGAATTACACACCTAAAAGTGGTTAAAATGGTAAATTTCATGTTTTGTTTATTTTACCACAATTTTGAAAAATTAAAAGGAAAAAACTAAAGAAAGAGGAAATCTGGGAGCTTTTAGAGGCTTATGTGAGCCTTTGAGGTTGTTAGCTCCCCTGTCATTCTCTTGACTTTTTTCCTCCAAATGATCAACCTTTGACCTCCACCCCCATGTAGATGGTAGATGGTTAAGTCCCTAACTGGCCTCACCTGGGGAGGCTCCATCACATCAGTCATGCCCGCTCTGTGGGGAGAGCTCTGTCACACAAAGTGGGGGCCATTTCTGATCTCCACCACCACACCCCAAACCCCCACCTATTCCCACAACTATACTCTTACTTCTTGGGGATTTTGTCCTCTTCAGTACCACTGCTGTCTGTGGCAAATGCTTTGACCTCAAAGTCGACCCCACAGGCCTGTTGAGAACAGAAAGCAGACAAGCAGAGGTTAGTACCTCCCTTCCTGGGCATGGGGACAAAGGTCACACCTCACATGGGGCATGTGACATGGTACCACCTCTTTTTGTCTTAGCCATATCCTATTGATGGTTGTAGCATGAAGACTAGACTTAGAAGTGACATTGAAGCCGGGCTCGGTGGCTCAGCCTGTAATCCTGTGCCTTGGGAGGCTGAGGTGAGTGGATTGCCTGAGCCCGCAGGTTCAAACCCACCTGGGCAACTTGGTGAGACCTCATCTCTATAATAAATAAAAAAAAATTAGCCGGGCATGGTAGCGCATGCCTGTAGTTCCAGCTACTTGGAAGGCTGAGGTGGAAGGATCACCTGAGCCCAGCAGGTCGAGGCTGCGATGGCCAGGAGCGGCCACTGCACTCTAGTCTGGGTGACAGAGTGAGACTCCAACTCAAAAAAAAAAAAAAAGAAATGACATTGGTGAAAGGAGTGTGCCAGGCGCAAAGCCCCTAGAGGAAGGGGGATCCACCTGCTCAATATGCTCCCTCAGCCACTGTGGAGAGTCGCTTACATCCTGGCTGTCCTTGCTTCCCGCCACCTCACACGCTTAGGTGTCCTCGCATGGGACCCTGCGCACATGTTACTGACTTCCTACTGCCTACAGCAGGGCTGGAGACATAGGTGCTCATAGAGCTGGTATGGGGCGGGGAGGGGGGGTCCATGAATGCCCTGCCATGCTCATGCAACTACAGTGAGACTCCAACTCAAAATAATAAAATTAAATTAGGATAATAGTAATAATAAAAATTAGGTAGGCATGGTGGTGTATGCCTATAATTCCAGCTACTCAGGAGACTAAGGCAGGAGGATCACTTGAGCCCAGGAGTTCAAGGCTGCAGTGAGCTATGATTGTGCTAATGTACTCCTTTGTGGGCAACAGAGGTAAGGAAGGAAAGAAGGAAGGAAGGAAGGAAGGAAGGAGACATGAAATTTGGGTGATCTGATTTTTAAACTAACTAAATAAAAAGTACTTTTAAACATTGCATGGGTTGAATGAGCACATCTGCCTTCAGCCCCAGCATGTGAATCCCTTGACCTTCTGCACAAGCCCTCCATAACTTCTTTCATCTCTGCACATTTACACGTATGGGGGAGCCCAGAGGTGGGCACAGATCTGTCCTCCGCTGGCTGCCTAGGGGAAAAGTGGAGTTGGCAAAAGCACAATTACCCAGTTGTGTCCATAGTGACATATAAGCCACAGATTTGTTGGTCCTGCAAGTGAGGAATCACAGCAATTCTAAACTCTAGGTTGACAATAAATATGCACCGGGGACAGTGGCTCACACCTATAATGCCAGCATTTTGGGAGGCAAAGGCGAGAGGATTGCCTGAGCCCAGGGATTCGAGACCAGCCTGGGCAACTTGGCGAGACCTCGTTTCTACAACAAATAAAAAACTTAGCCGGGTGTTGTGGCGTGCGCCTGTAGTTCCAGCTACTTGGAAGGAGGAGGCAGAAGGATCGCCTGAGCCCAGCAGATTGAGGCTGCAGTGGCCATGAATGTGCCACTGCACTCCAGCCTGGGCGACACAGTGAGACTCTGATTCAAAAAAAAAGAAAAGAAATATGCATTCTTACCCACATCGGCCAGGCATTATTCAGCCATGCCAGCCCCTGCTGTGCTCACCCACTGCTCTCACCCCCTTAATGCTGCCCCTGCACAAGTCATCCTTTTTCACAAGTCTGTCCTGGGTATACATGTTTCTTCTTCCTGAAATGCTTGTCTTTCTTTCTCTTTTTATCTATGTACAAATTTGACAAACTCCTGTGTATCCTGCAAGCCCCAGTTCAAATTGCTCCTCGGTCAGAGAGCCTCAAGTTCCCCCAGGCATTCAGATACTCCTCCAAGTTTCCCTAGGCTCAGGACACATCCCCTATCCTGAAGCCCTCCTGCAAAGCTGAGACCCTCTCTTCCCCTAGAACAGAGGAAGCAGGTGGCACCATGTTCGGCCTGCACAGTGTTGTGAAAATCAAGAAAGGTCACCTAAAAATCTGAATTTCAGGCATTTCTTTTTTTTTTTTTTTGAGTCGGAGTCTCACTCTGTCACGTTCTGTCTTTTTAGCTCCCTCCCTCATGACTCTCAGGGCCTGTAAGCCATGGGTCCTGGCACCTCTCATTCTCTCCTCCTGTACTCTCTGCCCTCCTTCCGTGCCTAGAGTCCCTGGTCCATTTGGTGCCTCCTCTCTCAAGCCCTCAGCCCCTCTATAGTACATGTTTGACCAAACCCAACCCAGTTCTCAACTCTGGTCATAGTGATCCTTAGGAAACCTAAGTTAGAACCTGTCATTCAGAACCGGCCAACGGCTCCTGACTCACTCAGGCAAAAACCCAAGTTTCTACAATGCTATGAGGCCTTTCATGATCTGGCTGCACCTCCCATTCTACCCTGACCTCAGTTGTCCCCCTTCCTCCCTTGTTCTTCTCATTCAGCAGGTGGCACAATCTCCCAGAACTCACCACATGAGGTGTTCCGTCTGCCTGGAAGGCTCTCCACTGGAAAATTGGGCTTTCTCCTTCACCTCAAAAGAGGCCCTTAAACATCCTGAATACACATCCCACCAGCTACTCCCTTTGTCTCTCACAAGTCTTTTGTTCTCCTAGCACTTGTGCCATCTGATGAACTGTGTAGTCACTTGTTATTTGTTTCATGCCTGTTGCTCTCCATTGGCATGTGAGACCCAAGGGGATCTAGTCTCTGTTATTTTGTTCATACAGATGTTCATGGCTAATAATTGCTGTAGACGAATGATAGGTTCACGAGGGTCTTTACACTGGTCTCTCTACTTCTGCGTATATTTGAAATTTTCATGATAAAAAGCTTTTTTTTTAATTTTAGTTGGAGTCTCACTCCGTCAGTCCACAGTGCAGTGGCACGCTCATGGTCACCCCAGCATCCACCTGCTGGGCTACAGTGATCCTTCCACCTCAGCCTTCCAAGTAGCTGGAACTACAGGCACGTGCTTCCATGTCCAGCTAATTTTTTATTTATTGTAGAGATGAGGTCTTGCCAAGTTGTCTGGGCTGGGCTTGAACCCACGGGCTCAGGCAATCCACTTGCCTCGGCCTCCCAAAGTGCTGGGATTACAGACTGAGCCACCGAGCCCGGCCTTTTTTTTTGTGATGGAGTCTTACTCTGTTGCCCAGGCTGGAGTGCAGTGGCATGCCACTGCAGACTCAACCTGCTGGGCTCAGGTGATCCTTCCACCTCAGCCTTCCAAGTAGCTGGAACTACAGGCATACGCCACAACACCTGGCTAATGTTTTGATTTATTGTAGAGATGAAGTCTTGCCATGTTGTCCAGGCTGGTGTCACAATCCTCTCGCTGCCACCTTCCAAAGTGCTTGACTGATAAAAAGCTATTCTTATTTACTTATTTATTTTTGAGTGGGAGTCTTACTCTGTCACCCAGGCTGGAAGGCAGTGGCATGCTCCTGGCCACCGCAGCCTCAACCTGCTGGGCTCAGGCGATCCTTCCGCCTCAGTCTTCCAAGTAGCTGGAACTACAGACATGTGCCACCACACCCAGTTAATTTTTTTTAATTTATTGTAGAGATGAGGTCTCGCCAAGTTGCCCAGGCTGGTCTTGAACCCACAGGCTCAGGCAATTCTCTTACCTCGGCCTCCCAAAGATACTGGGATTATAGGCGTGAGCCACCCACCGCACCTAGCCTAAAAAGCTATTTTTAAATGTCTTTTGAAGGAATAAACAAATCTACAGCATTTTTTCTTGCACTAACCTTCCCTACGTCTTGGGGAGCTGGCTGCAACATCACTGAACAGGGCAGGTAGTCAGGAAACTGCGGAAAGAAACAAATAATCATTTACTTCAGAGGGAGTTATTACATGGGTAGCACATAATTATTGTACAAAAATTGAAAAATGAAGATACATGAGAAAAAAGAAAAAACAAATTTACTTATATTCCTGACACCCAGATAAATATTGTTAGCGTAATCTTCCAAAAATTTCCTATGAGTACACATAGATAAGAATGTATATGTGCGCATATGTTTTACAGCAATGGGACCAAATGATGAGCATGCCTGTAGTCTATTTACTCACCTCATCAACCCTAACCCTATTCAGAACGCACATGGCTACTTTTCCACGACATGAAATACAGTTCTGCACCATCATTTGTAGGGCCTCCTATAATGCACATTTAAAGTAGCCAATCCCCTTTGTTGCCTTTTTGCCATTATAAACTGTGCTATAATACATCTCCTTCTTATATACCTTAGCACAGTTTTAGCCAATTGATTCCATAGGCTACCTTATTAGAAAGAGAAATTACATGTTTTAAGGTTTTTGATGTATGTTGACGTGTTGTCTCAAAAAGATTATGTCACTTCAGACTCTCAGAACAAGGTCATAGGAGCACCTAGGACCATGTAACTTTTTAAAAAGTGATTTTGAGGTGAGTGGATTGCCTGAGCCCGTGGGTTCGAGACCCGCCTGGGCAACTTGGCAAGACCTCATCTCTACAATAAATTTTTTTTTTTTTTTTTTGAGTTGGAGTCTCACTCTGTCACCCACCCTCGACCTGCTGGGCTCCGGCGATCCTTCTGCCTCAACCTTCCAAGTAGCTGGAACTACAGGCACACACTACCACGCCCAGCTAATTTTTTGATTTATTGTAGAGATGAGGTCTCGCTTGCCCAGGCGGGTCTCGAACCCGCGGGCTCAGGCAATCCACTCACCTCAGCCTCCCAAAGGCGCGGGATTAAAGGCTGAGCCACCGAGCCC
>CAUYQG010125658.1:0-19130 GCA_963574415.1 Tarsius wallacei | reverse complement strand
TCTGTCGCCCAGACTGGAGTGCAGTGGCCGCTCCCGGCCACCGCAGCCTCAACCTGCTGGGCTCCGGTGATCCTTCCGCTTCAGCCTTCCAAGTAGCTGGAACTACAGGCACGCACTACCACGCCCGGCTAATTTTTGATTTATTGTAGAGATGAGGTCTTGCCAAGTAGCCCAGGCGGGTCTCGAACCCGCGGGCTCAGGCAATTCACTCACCTCAGCCTCCCAAAGTGCTGAGATTACAGGCTGAGCCAACGGAGCCTGGCTGGAGTCTCATTCTAACACCCAGGCTAGAGTGCAGTGGCATGATCATGGCCACTGTAGCCTCGACCTCCTGGGCTCAGGTGATCCTTTAGCTCAGCCTTCCAAGTGGCTGAAACTACAGGCATGCACGAGCACGCCTGGCTAATTTTTTGATTCATTGTCAAGATGAGGTGTTGCCAAATTGCCCAGGCTATTCTCAAACTCCTGGGCTCTGGCAATCCTTTCACCTCTGCCTCCCAAAGTGTTGGGATTACAGATGTGAGCCACCGCACCGGGCCAAACCTTTGTCTTTTAACAAACCTTGAATAATACATGTGGACTGGAATAAATTAAGACAATTCATAAATAAATACCTAACATAAATAAATAATTTCTTGCAACACCATTTCTAACCCCAGAAGTGACCACTGTTTGATATGAAAGAGAGAGAGACATAAGAATAGTCCTATAGGGTACTTCCTGTTCTTCTGGGATAGGCTGACCTGAGCTACTAAGCTTCAGAGGTTCCCTCTTAATTGTTACATAGTTACTCAGATGTTCCCTGTTCTCTTCCCTGTTTAAATGTGTAAAACGTTATAGGTGGAGCCTTCTATCAGAGCCTGTTCAATGGTGCATGCAGACTATCTATGTCAAGCATAGGCACGCTTTTCCGTGAGAAGAGAATGTGGGGGATGGTATATACTCTGCTAATTCTCTGCCTGTGAGTTTATACCAATATGCTGATTTTATGTTTACCATGCATGACTAGTGAGTGGTATTTTTGTCCCCTTGGCATGACATTGTCTGATTTTTTTTTTTTCATTTTTCCCTATGCCTAAACAGGAACACAATCTCATCTCCTCTCTACATGTGCACACGTGTGTACATACACACACACACAAATATATTAAAACCAAAATAAAGAAACAATACAAGTTATTTTACAGTTTGTCTTTTTTTATTTTTATTTTTTTGAGTTGAGGTCTCACTCTTATCACCAAGGATGGAGTGCAGTGGCACACTCATGGCCACCACAGCCTCGACCTGCTGGGCTTAGGTGATCCTTCTGCCTCAGCCTTCCAAGTAGCTAGAACTACAGCTGCATGCCACCATGCCTGGCTAACTTTTTGATTTATTATAGAAACAAGATCTTGCCAAGTTGCCCAAGCTGGTCTTGAGCCCCTGGGCTCAGGCAGTCCTCTTGCCTCGGCCTCCCAAAGTGCTAGGATTACAGGCTGAGCCACTGTACCCATCCTGAAATTTGTCTTTTTTTAAAAAAAATAATCAACATAGCATGAATTCTTTTAAAGTTAGTACTTATAGATCTACTTTATTTCATAAATGCATTTTGAAGTCTCTTTCAAATCTACCAATGTACAGTTTTGTAACAAATTACTCCTGGATTATACTAAGTGCCTTCTAAGTACAAAATTCCAGGCAGCTAAACCTTGCTATGTGGTCACTGGTGACTATGCATGTCTCATTTTCCAGAGAAGATTTGTGAAATTAAGTTAGTTGTAACAGATTCATCTTGAGTGCTTATAGTAGAAAATAAGGCTTTTGTGAGCAAGGTAGCTTTGTACATGTAGGAAAGCAAGATCGCCTACTTTGTCATCACTGGTTGCATGCAGTGGGAATGTTATAAGTACTTACTGAATAACTGGAAAGAGAAGGGGCAAGCATCAAGGTTCAAAGAAGACCACTTCTTGGTTGTAATGTGTTATGTTTTACAATTCACCTGGATTTTCCACTGCTTAACAAACACCACATCAACATTTAACTGAACTTGGTGGTTTCTTGAGAATTAGTGAGCATAAATAAACAAACCAAAACCAAATTCAATCCATTTATCTTTTATATTAGACCAACAATGATCTAAGGCACTGGACATCAAACAGTGAAGAACAGTGATCCCTGAGACACAGGAAACAAACAAGATGAGCCCTATGCCTGTCCCAGTTTATTGCTTGGAAAGAGTTTCCAGGCTGTGGTGCAGGGAAGGAAAATTAAGGCAGAGCCTGCCAAACTCCCTGAGTTATGGAGCCGTTGATAGATATAAAAACCAAGGTAGCTGCAGTTCATATGGTGGAGTACTGAAGAAAAGAGAGCTAGGTGCACAGGGAGAGCAAACTGCTTCTAAGAAACCTAACTATGTCCCAGATCAAAGCTAACAAAAACCTACAGAAATACAGAAATATCTAGCACCAAGGTAAAATTCAGAGTTTTGTTTCCAATAGAAAATTGCTAGGTATGCAAAGAAGCAGAAAACTATGATACATAACGAGGTAAACCAACTTAATAAAAATCAACCAAGAAATGACAAAATAACAGAATTAGCAAACAAGATTATCAAAACAATTATTGAGATTTTATTTCACATGCTATCTGAAAATCTAGATAGCCCCCCTTAAGTACTCACCTGGCACAAATAGTGCATGTGTGTAAAGAAACTGCCAGAGACTGGAGGTAGATCTACTGACAAGATTAGTGGAAATGATTTCTGAAGCTAACATGGGCCAGCCATAGTGCTGATTCCCATCAAACAAAATAGAAAACCTCATAGTTCAAAGGACATGGAGTAGAGTATTCAAAAGGGTTTCGTCTCACAGCAGGGAGAAGAATTAGCATTAGGATAAACCCTTTAGACAGGCGCAGTGGCTCACGCCAGTATTCCCAGCACCTTGGGAGGCAGAAGTGAGAGAATTGCCTGAGCCCAGGGGTTCAAGACCAGCCTGAGCAATATGGCTAGACCTCGTCTCTACAATAAATCAAAAATTAGCCAGGCGTGGTGGCACATGCCTGTGGCTCCAGTTACTTGGAAGGCTGAGGCAGAAAGATAGCCTGAGCCCAGCAGGTCGAGGCTGTGGTAGCCATGAGTGCCACTGTACTCCAGTGAGTGACAGGGTGAGACCGACTCGGAAAAAAAAAAGGATAAACCCTTCTCTTTTATGTTTATATAGAAAGTTAAAAGGACCAAACTGCTTCTAAGAAATCTAACTATGCCCCAGAACAAAGTTAACAAAAACCTACAGAAATATCTAGCACCAAGGCAAAGTTCACAATATTTGGTATCCAGTAAATATTACTAGGTATGCAAAGAAGCAGAAAACTATGGTACATAATGAGATAAACCAACTTAATCAAAATCAACCAAGAAATGACAAAATAACAGAATTAGCAAGCAAGGTTATCAAAACAATTATTGAAATTTTATTTCACATGCTCATGAAAATAGTTTGAGAATGTTAAGTAAGTCAGGTGTAGTGGCTCACACTTGCAAACCCAGCACTTTGGGAGGCTGAGGCAAGAGGATTGCCTGAGCCCAGGGCTCGAGACCAGCCTGGGCAACTTGGTGAGATCTCATCTCTAAAATAAATAAAAAGTTAGCTGAGCGTGGTGGCACGTGCCTATAGCTGCAGCAACTTGGAAGGCTGAGGTGGAAGAATTGTCTGAGTCCAGCAGGTCGAGGCTGTGGTGGCTGTGAGCCTGGGCGACAGTAAGACTTAGATTACCCCCCGCTCTCGCCAAAAAAAGAGAATGTTAAGTAGAGATCTGTTAAGTAGAGATTTGGAAGACACAAAAAAGACCCAATTTTAACTTCTAAAAATGGAAACTATAATATCTGAGACAAATGACACACTGGATTGGATTAAAAGCAGATTATACACAGAGACAGATTAGTGAACTTGTAGATACAGTAAGAGAAATTATTCAAAAAGAAAGGCAGAAAAGAAAACAGAACATCATTTGTTCTGTTGTAGGACAACTTTAAGCAGCTTAATTTATATATAACTGGAGTCCCCAAAGGAAGGAGAGAGTATAAAATGGAAAAAATACTTAGGAAACAAAAAATTTAAAAATTTAATAAACTTACATATATAATTAGTTCAACAAAATCCAAGCACAGAAAACATGAAGAAAACTACAGCAAGTCAGCTAGATGTGGTGGTTCACACCTGTAATCAAAGCACCTTGGGAGGCAGAGGCAGGAGGACTGCCCGAGCCCAGGGGATTGAGACAAACCTGGGCAACTTAGTGAGATCTCGTCTCTACAATAAATCAAAAAATTAGCCAGGCATGGTGACATGTGCCTGTAGTTCCAGCTCCTTGGAAGGCTGAGGCGGAAGGATGGCCTGAGCCCAGCAGGTCGAGGTTGCGGTGGCTGTAAGCACGCCAACACTGCACTCCAACCTTGGCAACAGAATGAGACTCCAACTCAAAAAAAAAGAAAGAAAACTACAGCAAGTCATGTCATAAATGGCTAAAAGCTAGTGACCAAAAAAAAAAAAAGTCTTAAAAGCAACGAAAGACATACACATTACCTAGAGAGGAACAAAGAAAAGGATGACAGCAATGTCTTGGTAGAAACAAGACAAACTAGAAGAGAGTGGACAACATCTTTCAAGTACTGAAAAAGAGAGAGGGAGAGAAATGTCTCTAATCCTTTACCCAGGAAAACTGTCTTTCCAAAAACAAATGTGAACCCAGCAAATCCATTCCTAAGTATACACCTGAAAAAACTGCAGACAAGTATTCACATATTTGCTGCACGTTCACAGCAGCACTACTCACTGTAGCGCAAAAGTGGAAACAACTCGAATGTTCATCAAAGGATGAATGAATAAACAAATTAAGGTAAATACATACAAAAGAATACTATTCAGCCATAAAACAGAATGAAGTGGTAGATACATGCTGCAACGTGAACAAACACTGAAGACGGTATGCTCAGTGAAAGAAACCAGACATAAAAATCATCTTGTATGATTCTATTTATATGAAATATATCCAGAACAGGTAAATATATAGAAATAAAGTGGTTTGGTGGTTGTCAGAGATTGGGAGCAAAGAGGAATAGGTACTGTTCAACGGGTACAAAATTTTATTCTGGGGTGATGAAAAAGTTTTAGAATTAGAGATTTCAGTTGTGCAACACTGTGAATGAATATTAAATCACTGATTCAATAATAGCAGCAATATAGTGTGGGGATTTATAGATGTATAAATAAAATACATGACAATAAGAGCAAAAGGCCAGGAGAGAACAACTAGAAGCATACTGCTGTACAGTACTTTTTTTTTCTTTTCTTTTGAGTCGGAGTCTCACTCTGTCACTCAGGGTGGAGTGCAGTGGCATGCTCACAGCCACCGCTACCTCCATCTGCGGGACTCAGACGATCCTTTTACCTCATCCTTCCAAGTAGCTGGAACCACAGGTGTGTGCCATCATGCCCTGCTAATTTTTTATTGTAGAGATGAGGTCTCGCCCGGTTCCCCAGTCTGATCTCAAACTCCTGGGCTCAGGCAATCCTCTCGCCTATACCTCCAAAAGTGCTGGGATTACAGGCGTGAGCCACTGTGCCCAGCCATATTTACTCTTATATGTAAACTTTAGTCACCTTCAAAGTACTCTCTGTTTGATGCAATACACCTATGAGACACTTTTTCCATGCCCCAAATAGTTTTTGAACTTGTCCATTTTGATGCCTTTTAGTGCTTCTGCTGTTTTTTGTTTCACCTCTTCTGTATCAGCAAATTGTTTCCCTTTGAGGACTTTTTTCATCCAGAAAAACAAAAAAAGTTGCTCAAGGTGAAATCAGGTAAGCAGGGAGCGTGGGACACGGGGGTCATGCTGAACACTCAGCATAGTGTAGGCAGGTGCACTCATAAATCACATTATGAAATGAGCAAACACGTTGAAAGACTCTCCAAAAAAAATTCACTGAAGCCAAACACAGCCTCTCACAACGACACTAGCTGGTACACTGACACTGATGAATTCCTAGAACACTTATCTAGTGGGGAAAGTCTGGATACATGGGGCACCTCTCCAAAAATATAATTCTGGGTTTTTTGGGGTCCTCCTTGTATACTATAATCTAAAGTAACTATTATAACAACAAAACAAAGTTACAGCCAATAAGTAACAGTGAGATAAAATGGAATGATGACAAATATTCAATTAATCCAGAAGAAGGCAGGAAAAAAGAATAGATGAGACAAATAAAAAACAATAGCAAGATGACAGACTTGACCATAATCATATCAATAAACACATTACATGTAAATGTTTTTAAAAAACTCCAATTAAAAATAATATTTTGTAAGATTGGCAAAAAGTAAAAGGATATAAAAATATGTACCTTGCTAATCAAAAGATATAAAACTTCTACAGCGAAAACTACAAAATAACAATACTAAGAGAAAGTAAAGCAGACCTAAAAAAAGGTAAAGATACAGTGTTTTCTTGGGTCAGAATATTCAATATTAAGATAGCTTATCAATTTTCTTCTTAAACTAATGAAGTTTAAAAAAGGTAATAAGATGTCAATTTTTCCTACTTCATTTAGAAATTCAACGCAATCAATCAAAATCACAGCCAGTTTTTGGTAGAAATTAACAAACTAATTATAGAATTCATATGAAGATGCCAAGCACAAAGAATAGCCAGAAAGTTGGAGAAGCTATGCTATCTGATTTCAAGATATTTACAAAGCTGTACTAGTTGAGATAGTGTGGTATTGACATAAAGATATGCAAACAGATAATTGGAAAAGAATAGAAAATCCAGAAACAGACTCACATAAAAATAAATATTCAACAAAGTTTTTTTAAATCAAATGGTGCCAGCACAGTCGAGTTTCAATATGCAAATATGTGAATTTCAATCTATACCTGCTACTCTATATAAAAATTAACCAAAAATGGATCACCAACCTAAAACTAGGAAACATCTAGAAGAAAACATAGACAAATTATGACCTTGGGTTAGGCAAAGATATTTTGAATAATACAACACCAAAAACACAATTCCAAAAGAACAAAGTGATGACTTGAACTTCATAAAAATATTTCTTCAAAAGACACTGCTAAGAGATGGAAAGACAAGCCACAGAGTGGGAGAAGATACTTGCAAATCACATATCTGATAAAGGACTTAATATCCAGACTGTATAAGTAAGTCTCAAAACTCAGCAATAAGGGGACAATCTGACAAAACAGACACAAATGGGAACTGACACTTCTCCCAGGAAGATAAATGGAGAGCAAAGAAGCTCAAATGAAAAGATGCTCAACATCATTAGTGATTGGGGAAATGCAAATTAAAATCACAATGAGACAGCACTACACATCTATTATAATGGACAGAAAAATAACCATATCAAGGCAAAGATGTAGGAAAACTGGAATGTTCTTCCACTTCTGGTGGAAATTTAAAATGGTGGGAAATGGCGTGTCTGGTTCTTTTTTTTTTTTGAATCTGAGTCTCACTCTGTCACCCAGACTAGAGTGCAGTGACACAGTCACCGCACCACAGCCTCGACCTGCTGTGCTCAGGCCATTCTGCCACCTCAGCCTTCCATGGAGCTGGAACTACATGCATGCATCACCACGCCCAACTAATTTTTTGATTTATTGTAGAGATGAGGTCTCACCATGTTGCCCAGGCTGGTCTTGAACCTGTGGGTTCAGGCAATCCTCTCGCCTCGACCTCCCAAGGTGCTGGGATTACAGGTGTGAGCCCCAGCGCCCGGCTGACAGGTTCTTAAGATGTTAAACAGACACCTACCATAAGATCCTGCTATTTCACTCAGGTATTCACCCAAGAGAAAAGAAAGCACATGATGGCCAAGCTCAGTGGTTCAGCCTGTAATCCCAGCACTTTGGGAGACTGAGGCGAGTGGATTGCCTGAGCCTAGGTGTTCGAGACCTGCCCGGGCAACCTGGCGAGACCTCATCTCTACAATAAATCAAAAACTAGCCGGGCATGGTAGCGCGCGCCTGTAGTTCAGGCTACTTGGAAGGCTGAGGCAGAAGGATTGCCGGAGACCAGCAGGTAGAGGATGTGGGGGCTGGGAGCGTGCCACTGCACTCCAGCCTGGGCAACAGAGTGAGGCTCCAACTCAAAAAAAATAAAAAATAAAAAATAAAAAAAAAGGAAAAGAAAGTACATGATCAAACGAGACTTGTACACAACAGCTTTATTTGGCAAAAACTGGAAACGACCCCGGTGTCCACTGACAAGTAAACATATAAACAAACTGTGGTACAACCATACAACGAAATGCTACTAATCAAGGAAAAGAATAAACTCTAGATAACTTGAAATAACTATGCAGAGTGAAAGAAAACAGATGGAAAAAAGAGAACATACTATATGATACCTTTTATGTAAAAGTATAGAAAATACAAACTAATCTATATTAATTGACAGCAAAACGATGGTTGCTTGGGGACTGAGATGTGGATGGTGGAGAGGATGGGAGGGGGGAGTTCCAAGGGACACAAGGAATTCCAAAGGGGCACTCTGCAAAGGGGAAACGTGTTTATTGCCTTCATTTTGGTGACAGTTACATACATGTGTCAGAAGTTACACTGTACAATACTTTAAATACGTTCCGTTTAGTGTATGTCAATCATACCTTGATAAAACTAAAAGAAGGTGTATTTGTTTTTGAGTATTACTTTGCATTGTCATTCTGGCAATTCATTTATGCATCACCTTAGACACAATCTGAATAGCATTTAACTCAATGGTAATTCTAATATTAGTTATTTGAGTTTTACCTGTATATCAGTCTCAAAAATTCTAAGCTGCTTTAAATATTAGACCTGCTCCAAAGAATATAAAGAGTGAGAAAATTTCCTTCTTGATTTTTTCGCTATCTTGAACAGTCTATTGTTATAACAGCAATCTAAAATACTAATCTTTCAGCTAATAGTTTATATAATTATTTTGAATTTAAACACTCAAATTTTTGTGAGGCAGAAAAAAATAAAATCTATGCAATATTTTAATTTAATTATTTTATTTTCAATCTTAAGGAAAAAGTTATTTATTAAAGTTGACACAAATCCTTAATATAGGGTTACCGATTCTTTCTCCAAATGTCATAAAAAAAGCTATGATTGTACCACTGCACTCCAGCCTGGGGAACAGAGCAAGACCCCATCTCTAAATTTTTTTTTTAGTCAGAATCTCACTCTGTCGCTCAGGCTGGAGTGCAGTGGCATGCTCATGGCTACCACAGCCTTGACCTGCTGGGCTCATGTGATCCTTCTGTCTCAGCCTTTCAAGTAGCTGGAACTACAGGCACACGCCACCACACCCTGCTAATTTTTTGATTTATTGTATAGACGAGGTATCACCATGTTGCCCAGGTGGGTCTCGGACTGTGGGCTTAGGCAATCCTCTCACCTTAGCCTCCCAAAGTGCTGGGGAGTATAGGCATGTGCCACCGCATCTGGTCTAAAAATAATTTTAAAATGTACACACATATTACTGTAGAAATATTTCTAAATTTTTGAAATTTGAGGATAAATGTTCTCCTAATGTTATAGTATTAAAAGAGCTGTATTAAAAGAACTGTAATAAAAGCCAATGTAAAGATAAAAAAGGCCTTAAGAAAAAAAATAATACATTAATAGTATTTAATATGTCTTTAAAAATTTCCCTACTAGATGATAAATAACTTTTAAATATGTTAAAATATTAAAACAGAAAAATTTGTTTTGCTGATGCTCAGGAACACTAAATAAATAAAAAGAACACTAGTGAGGTGGCACCTTGGATTTAATTGTTTTATGACGTGAATTTCAAAAGTCCAGAAAAATGTAATTAGATGTTGACTTAAAATCATAAGGGAGGCCAAGTGCGGTGGCTCACATCTGTAATCTGTAAAGCACTTGGGAGGTGGAGGTAAGAGGATTGCCTGAGTCCAGGGATTCAAGACAAGCCTGGGCAACTTGGTGAGACCCGGTCTCTACAATAAATCAAAAAAATTAGCAGGACATGGTGATGCATGCCTATGGTTCCAACTACTTGGAAGGCTTAGGGGGAAGGGTCATCTGAGTCTAGCAGGTAGCCGTGAGTGTGCCACTGATGTCTAACCTGGGTGACAGAGTGAGACTCTGATTAAAAAAATAAAAAAACTTAAAAAGGGAGTATTACAAGTGATATATATATATATATATATATATATATATATTCTTTAAATGATATAAGGCTAAGGAAATTAAAAATATGAACCTCATTTTCTAAGTGTATGCCAAGTTATGTGTATTTAATAGCTAAATGGTTTTTCATCAAACATAGAGCAAATCTAAAACATAAAGCAAATCTAGTAAAAAAATGATGTATTACTGAAAAACTTAAAACGTCACCACAATTTACCAAACCTGTTTTACCAGTTGATATTCTCAGAAATCAAAGCTTCATCTGTCTAGACTGTACTGATACTTAGTCTGGGCATTAAATCTCCCTGTTGTTCTTAGTTTTGCCATATACAGTAAGTTATTTATGAGGCCTTACATTTAGTAAGCTTCATAAATTGTGAAATCATTTTGTACTAGCAAACAGTTTAACTCTGTTCGGAAATAAACAAAGAAACTAGAAAGAACTAAAATAAATACTGCAATTCTTTATGTGTTTCTTTTAAGTTATTTATCTCATGTGAAAGCTGTGTTACTTGGTTCTTTTGATGTTCCAGGTCTTTTAAAGTCAGTAAGTTTTGTTTTTCTAACTGAAGCACTCTTGCCGAGTGAACACTAGGTGAATAAAATGAGAAAATTAATGTTTAAAAAAAGCAAAATGCTATCTAAAATATTCAAACTGTGTGTATTTGAAAACCGAATTACTGTTTCCTAATGATACTTAAAATATTAACCAAAAAAACCCACAGTGTCAAATATTTTCAGGTGTTAACAATGGAAGATGAATACCGCAACAATCCCAGGTTCTGAAAAAACAGTGAAATCTCCAAAACATAATGGAGTAGTATGTTGGCTTCTGCAGCAATGGTTTTTAGCTTTTGCTATAAAAGTATAGAATTATATCATGATACTTGCTTGAAGAGACCACAGACAGCAACTTACAGTTTTGTCTCCACTTTTATAAAAATTTCTCAACTACAAACAAGTAAGGAAAGTATTTGAAATATCATGAACAATAAGTTTGCACTTCGAGAAGCATCAGCATTTATCTCAAACAACAGAATGTGTTTTATAATACAAAACTAACTAAATAGGTTTTTCTCTTGAAAGAGGAGGTGGGAAAAACATATACACTTGGAGGATGTCTAGAGAAAAAACAAAGTCTGTTACCAAAAGAAATCACTCACTCTGATGATCCAAGTTACCTTAACTTCTTGCACTGAACTTTAGTTTTTAAAATTACATAAATACATAAATACAGGTGTGGCGGCTCAAGCCTATAATCCCAGCACTTTGGGAGGCTGAGGTGAGAAGATTGCCTGAGCCCACAGGTTCGAGAGCAGTCAGGGCAACATGGTGAGACCTTGTCACTACAATAAATCAAAAAATTAGCTGGGCGTGGTAGTACACTCCTGTAGTTCCGGCTACTTGGAAGTCTGAGGCAGAAGGATCGCCTGAGCCCAGCAGGTCAAGGCCGTGGTGGCCAGGAGTGTGTCACTGTACTCCTGCCTGGGCAACAGAGTGAGACTCCAAAAATTTCCAAAAAATTGTTTCTTAAAAGTAGAATTGGGACATCTCACATTTATGTAATTTTATTTTATGTATGTATTTATTTTTTTTAAGTTGGAGTCTCACTCTGTTGCCCAGGCTGGAGTGCAGTGGCATGCTCACAGCTACTGCAGGTTCCACTACTACTTTTTCTTGATTTATTGTAGAGATGAGGTCTCGCCAAGTTGCCCAGGTTGGTCTTGAACCTGTGGGCTCAGGCAATTCTCTTACCTCGGCCTCCCAAAGTGCTAGGATTATAGGCGTAAGCCACCATGCCCAGCCAAGAAACAATTCTAAGGAAAAATGTTTTGACTATAAACTCATTCCTTCTAACTACTGGGGTAAAAAGTGGTATAATTCTTCAAAAAGCTGTTAATAATGTTGAGAAGACATGCTACTTCAAAGACCCTCTCTGTATTTCCAGTAACTTAAAATTTTCATATTTATTACATTTTCATGTCCTATATTAGCTAAACTATTAAGTTAATCTGTGAATTGTGGAATTCATGGAATCTATGGAATCCAGAAGACAGAATATTTTATAATGACAAAAAGTAAAATATCTTTGTGCTAAACAAAATTATAGGGCAGAAACAATTCTTTTTTTTTTTTTTTTTAGTGGGAGTCTCACTCTGTTGCTCCAACTGGAGTGCAGTGGCATGCTCAGGGCCAACCCAGCATCGACCTGTTGGGCTCTGGCAATTCTTCCATCTCAGCCTTCCAAGTAGTCTGAACTACAGGCACACACTACCACACCCAGCTAATTTTGTATTTATTGTAGATCTGAGGTCTCGCCAAGTTGCCCAGGCTGTTCTCAAACCCGTGGGCTCAGGCAATCCACTCACCTCGGCCTCCCAAAGTGCTGGGATTACAGGCTGAGCCACCGAGCCCGGCCCGGCAGAAACACTAACGTATTTTAATATTTCCTGACATTAGGTAAAGAAATGCAGACAAAACCCTAAAAATAATATTAAATACCATTCTATATATTTCTTCCTAAGCTAACATGTAAGATACTGATGTTTGTAAACGTGTAATAGAATGAACAGATTTTAAATGGAGACCTAATACAAAATTTGCATTGACTTGTTAAGATCTTGTTATTTTAGAACCAATTTTAGAGATAACTTGGTATATTTATACTGGGAAATAAAAAACAAGATAGCCATAAACTGTAAACACCTTAAAAATCTTTAAGGAGAGGGATGGCAGTAAAAAAAAATTTTTTTTAAAATTCTTTTAATCTGTAAAGAAAGTGGATGAGTGCTTTCCTAAGGCTGAGCATGGGGAGCACAGTAGGATGCTGCAAGGCAGGGAGGATGGCTAGTGATTGCTAATAGGCACAGTTTCTTTTTGGGGTAATGACAATGTCCTAAATTTAGATTATAGTGATAGTTGCACAACCCTGAATATACTAAAAGTCATTGGATTTTACACCTTAAATGGGTGGACTTTATTGTATGTGAGTTGCATATCAATAAAATAATGTCAGTAAAGTTGTTTTTTAAAAAAAGAGTGACTGTCAAAAAACAGGGATTGTGTGTCTTTTCATCTCCAGTGTCGGTTGAAAGGATGGATTCTTAGATCTGAACAAGCCACTCAGTTCACTCTTTTAAACTCTTGCCAGACTTTTTTTTCATCTGCAATAATATGTATAGAATGATATTTAATTTTTACCTGGAGGATCTAATAGTCAGTTACTGAGGAAGACAGACAAAGAAATTACTATAGCATGCTAAATGCTAAGTAAGGGCACACTGAGAAATGTAAACAAGTACTAACTAATCTGGTGAAAAAGCAGAGAAATAACATTCTGGGTTGAGAGAAAAGCATAAGTAAAGGGTGAAGTGTTGGGGAAAATTCCAAGTAGCATTGTATGGATTGATAAACATATGGTGCATGGTGAGGGCTGAAGCTAGAGATACAGATAGGGATATTTTAGGAAAGGTCTTATATATTTGGATTTAATTTTGAAGTTGGTTAGGCATGACATGATCAGATCTGTACTTGAGATGAGAGTACTCTATCAACAGTATGGCGGATGGCTTGCAGAAGAAGACTGGAGTCAACTGAAAAGTCATAATCATAATCCAGACTAGTGGTCTCCAAAGGGAGTCATGTGCACAATAATCTATTAAAGTGTGGGAACTTTTATTTACATGCCATATATCTTTAAGTTTTCATTTTCTGTGTAGGTTTTATATTAGTATGCATATAATGTATTACTCATATGACAGTAAATGCATATAATCTATAAATTAATATGAAGATATTTACACATAGTGGTGAGTGCATGTTCAAATATTTCATAGCAAGAATTCATATCAAATAGTTTGGAGGCCAGGCACGGTGGCTCACGTGTATAATTCTAGCACTTTGGGAGGCCGAGGTGAGAGGATTGCCTGAGCCAATGGATTTGAGACCACCTTGGGCAACTTGGCAAGACCTCATCTCCACAATAAATCAAAAATTAGCTGGGCATGGTGGCACGTGCCTATAGTTCCAGCTACTTGGAAGGCTGAGGCAGAAAGATCACCTGAGCCCAGCACGTCGAGGCTGTGGTGACCGTGAGCAGTGTACCACTGCACTCCAGCCTGAGCGACAGAGTGAGACTCCAACTCAAAAAAAAAAAAAAAAGGTTGGAGACCATTGGTCTAGGTCAGTTTTGTCCAATGAAAGTATAACATAAGCCATGTGTGTAATTTAACATTTTCTGGTAGCCACATTAAAAATAGCACAAAGCCCTTACCTTATAAGATATTAAAAATTAATTTAAAATGAATCAAAGACCTAAATATAAGACCTAAAAGTATAAACTTTTAGAAGAAAATATGAGTAAATCTTTACAAACTTAAATTTTTCGAAAGATTCTCAGATATGGCACCAAAAGCATAAACAACAAAAGAAAAATTAAATAAACAGGACTGCATAAAAATTCAAAAATTCTGTGCTTTAAAAGTTAACATTAAGAAAGTAAAAAGACAACACATAGAATAGGAAAAGCTTTATTATCATATATCTGATAAGGAACTTGAATCCAGAAAATATTAAAAACTCTTACAACTCAACAATAAAAAGGCAAATAACCCAATTAGAGCATTCACAACAGTGTCCTGTCTATAGAAAGTTCTAAATAATTGCATACATTCATCTCTGCACTCCTTGTACTGTTGATTACCTTAGAAAGTATTAAAATAATTGGGTCAAAACACATGTGCATTATACATTTTCAGACATTCTTTGTACAAATTTAAATTCTCACGAACTAAAATGAAAGTTCTCCAAATACAGGAATTTTTGTATTTTAATGTATCCTAAGTGTCTTGAATGGTAACTAGTACAAAGGAGGTGCTTAGTAATTAACTGCTGAGTGAATGAACTTTATATAAGAGCTCTTGTTTCTTCATACCCTAACTATTAGGCATCATCAATCTTTAATAGGTTTAAAGTTTACCTCATAGGTAAACAAAAGAAGACTGTTTTATATTAAATTTCTTTGTAAGATTTAACATCTTTACACATGTTTGTCAGACATTTGTATTTCTAACTTAATGAACTTAAGTCTACCCGCTTCAAATCTTACCTACATGGTTAATTCTCTACATCTTTAAAATATCAAAGTCCTCTATAACCTCACCAGAACCACTGATTTTCAATTAATGTCTACTCTACTTAATGTCTTACAAAAATGTTTCTATATTCCCCTCCATGGTACTCTGTTGGCCCTCCAGTCTGAAGATGGGTTCTTCCACTGCTTGTGAGCCCAATTATTCCCTAAAGGTGCCCTTCAAGTTCCACTTCCTGCATTTCTGACTGTGCCAGCCTTCACGGATCTCTCTTCCTCTGGCTGACAGAGTCTAGCATACAAAACAGTACTAAATTATATTTTTGGATAATCCTTGATATTCTTTCATTTGTGCTCATCTTTTCTGCCTTAATGGATGCAACTCACAAAATGACAGGAGTCTTACCCCTGTGGTGCCTAACAATAGAGCTGATCAGAGTGGGCACTTAATGAATACTTCTTCACTGATTTCATTGTAAGTGAATTTACAATGATGAACCTGCAGCACTTCAATATTACAGTACAACGAATGCTCAACATCTAAGCATTGAACTAGTAATAAAAAAGTACATAAAGTTAATCAGGGAAGGAGGCAAATGCCATAGGTATTGATTCATCTCTTCTATATTTCAACCTCCTACATTTTTAAATGTGGAATATTGCTTTGGTAAGTGACTTGGTGCTACAGGTGGATTCTCTTTATAAATCTGGGAAATTAGAAGTGGGAAGAAAGGAGGAGTGTTTAGTTTAATTGAAATGCAAAACAAGACAAAGAATTGCTCAACTACAGCTGAGTTTACATCTCCTTCACACAATGGACATACAATGAAAACAAGTCCTTTTCAAGACCTTTGAAAAGAGTAACTAGTGAAGATGACTCTTGCTAAAGGTTATTTTTTTGGCGTAGAATGTACTGAATTTCTCAAGAAAGCACTGCTTTTATAAGTGATCTGTTGAGACATTAAAGTAGGTATAATACATATAGTCCTTCTCTGTAATTATATTAATTGCCATGTGATTTTTACTTATACAAAGATTAAGTTTGACAGTAACCGAAACTAACACCACAGGTGTATAGTTTTATATCTAAATATTAAACCAAAATTTCACCTGTTACATGGTAAAATTAGCATTCCTCCAAGGTTTATTTCAGCTCTCAGCACTTTTTTTTTGGAGACAGGGTCTCACTCTGTCACCCCAGGCTGGAGTGCAGTGGCATGATCATAGCTCACTGCATCCTCAAATTCCTGGGCACAAGTAATCCTCCCACCTTAGCCTCCCAAAGCACTAGGACAGGCATGCACCACTATGCCTGGCTAATTTAAACTTTTTTTTGTAGAGATGGGTGTCTCACTATGTTCCCCAGTCTGGGAACATAGTGAGACTATGTGATCCTGCCACCTTGGCCTCCCAGAGTACTGGGATTACAAGTGTGAGACACTGCACCCAGATGATCACTTCCTAACTCCAAATACAGCTTATTTGTCTTGGTTCTGTCGATGGCAGTCAGTACTTCCAATTATTACATATAATTTCCTAACAGTATTAGCCCAGCCAATTGGATGTGGCAGAGGTCTATTTATATCTCAGCTGTCAAAGCACAATGGAGGAGGACTGGTGTTCTGTCCTGGGTCCTTCAATACTGGTATGGTTCTCTTAGTATTTTAAAACCCCAAACAAAAAAGTTTATGTGATGCATGCTAATTAGTTACCCTGGTCTGAAACAACATTTGGCTTTTAATCTTTCTCAATTTTAGCAGATCAGAGTTCCGTCTCTACTAGCATGGCACGAAAAATGGTTGTAAAGAAATGTACACATGCCAGAGGGACCCTAGGTTCAAAAAGCTTCAGTTCAGTCCTTACACTACCTGCTGAGTCGGAAATGAATGAGAACTAAATAGTGTCTCATGCTGATTAGCTATAGTTATATGAGACTTGCTCTAGTTTCTTCTATAGGTTTACATTCTCAAATTGATCATGATTAGAATAGCAGTAACTTTTTTTTAAGTGAGAAAACAGAATTTATTGAGAGGACAGAGAAGCTCCCACAGTGGGAGAGGACCTGAAGGGGTTGCCCCAAACAGTAACTTTTTAAAGGTCTATTCTTAAAGTCAACTCAAAAGAAATAAGTAAAACTTTTCCCAAGGGCAAAAATGAAAAATTATTTATATGAGAAGAACGGGGAGGAACATTTTAATTATGTACAAAATTTTGCTAGTTTCCTGTTTCTCTTCCTTTATTATGAAGCTCAGTAGGCTGTGAAAGTTGACTTAAAGCTCTTTATAAAACTAGGTAGAAACAAAACAAAAGGTCTATAGTATGCAGTAAATCTTACAATTTGAAAGGTTTACCAACTTTCAGAACAGTCTCCATTCAGATTAGCCAAAGCAAGCAGAGAGGCACACACTAAGACCACATTAGTGCCTGGGTGTCACCCATTTAGTGTGGCAGGTTAAAGAGCAAAACAAAAACATGTAACCAGAAAATCTTGTTTGCTATTTTCAAAACAATAATGACTGAAACAAAAACATTACTTCAGATTTTCCAGTTTAGTCAAGAAGAGCCTATTTATTTTAATCTACTTTAATTGTATAATCCCTTTTAACTTTCCACAATGGTGTCCCAAAAAGAGTTTAATACAATACTTATTGTTCATACCTTTCTGAAACTTCAAAATGTGAGTAACTTTATTTTATAATTATAAAATTTTAGCTATAAAGAGGATTTTTTAAGTTATGTTTCAAACATGAAAAGTTATGCTACTACTTTACAGCAATTGACATTATAGAAATATGTCTTAAGAAACAGATTGAAACTGAGCTGGGTGGCTCAGCCTGTAATCCCAGCACTTTGGGAGGCCAAGGCGAGTGGATTGCATGAACCTGCGGGTTTGAGACCAGCCTGAGTGACTTAGCGAGACCTTGTCTCTACAATAAATAAAAAATTAGCTGGGCGTGGTAGTGTGCACCTGTAGTTCTGGCTACTTTGAAGGTTGTGGTGGAAGGACTGCCAGAGCCTAGCAGGTCGACACTGGGGTGGCCATGAGTGTGCCACTGCACTCCAGCCTAGGCGACGGAGTGAGACTCCAACTCCAAAAAAAAGAAACTGATTGATACTAAAGAAAGAAAGTGAATCTCAAAAGCAGTTTTATTTCCAGAAGGTGTCTCTGCTAATTATTTCAAGACATTTCTTTAAAATTTAAAATAAAATTGTTTTGAATAAATATCAAATTGTCCCTAGTGAAAGGTTTTGGAACCCTGGCTTTTCCTTTAAAATTACCTGCAATTTGCTTTAAGAACACATCAATGAATATAAACAACTACCATTTACTGAACACCTACTCTAAGTCAGGAACTACAAACTTCATTTAAGTCAGGAGCTTCACATCCATTTTCTCATTCTAATTTCATGATATTACCTGGGTAGGAACCGGCAACTAATAAATTTTTTCACTGGCCACACAATTTATTAACAAAAATATAGCACTCAAAAGCAGAAGTCCTAAAAATTAAGGTTTTGGCTCATTCTTAAGCTTGATCAGTCTTAGAAGAATATTCAGTGACATAAGACAATGTTCAGACTGGGATTCTGTGATGAAAAAATTAAACTACTGCTAATAATAGCCTAAATAGTAAGAAGATATATATTGGTACAAATTTCTGAATGGTTAGTCTGAATGGCAAGATTACCACTCATTTTCCTAGTTTTATAAAATAAAATTATTTTTATAATCGGAAACTTCCCATCGATTATACCTAATATATCTAATTCTGGTTGTTGACTATATGATACGTTAAATCAAATTCAGTATGAATAGAATCTATTGTATAGTCGTTAGAAAATA
>CAUYQG010125653.1:0-89956 GCA_963574415.1 Tarsius wallacei | reverse complement strand
GTGGCTCAGCCTGTAATCCCGCGCTTTGGGAGGCTGAGGTGAGTGGATTGCCTGAGCCCGCGGGTTCGAGACCCGCCTGGGCAACTTGGCGAGACCTCATCTCTACAATAAATCAAAAAATCAGCCGGGTGTGGTAGCGCGCATCTGTAGTTCCAGCTACTTGGAAGACTGAGGCAGAAGGATCGCCGGAGCCCAGCAGGTCGAGGCTGCGGTGGCCGGGAGCGGCCACTGCACTCCAGTCTGGGTGACAGAGTGAGACTCCAACTCAAAAAAAAATAATAAAAATAAATAAATAAATAAATAAATAAATAAATAAATAAAAATAAATAAAAAATAAAAAAATTACTGGGTGTGGTGGCGTGCACCTGTAAATTCCAGCTACTTGGAAGGATGAGACAGAAAGATCACCTGAGCCCAGCAGATCAAGGCTGCAGTGGCCGTGAGCTGCCACTCCACTCCAGCCTGGGTGACAGAATGAGACTAGGACTCAAAAAAAAAAAAAAGAAAGAAAAAGAAAACGATTACCAACATTCATTAAAAATGAACCAACGTATATTACATATTTATCATCAATATATAGTCATTATATTTATACATAAATATTTAAATATGTACATATGTGTATGTATATACAATACATAGGTACATATCTATCTATTTATGTCTATGCATATATTTTTTACATCCAGGCAGGCATATTGAGCCCATGTTAGATGACCTTTATTTTTCTATTGAAAAATAAGTTTAATGTGGAAAATGGGTTAAACGTTGTAGGAACGTGGCAGAGAGAAAAAGCGGCCACCATTCCCAGGGCTACAAAAATGGAAGAATGTGTTACATAAAGTTAGGAGGTGGTCACCAGCAGGAGCTAAAATTAAGAAGAAAGATGAGGCCGGGCTCGATAGCTCACCCTGTAATCCCAGCGCTTTGGGAGGCCGAGGTGAGTGGATTGCCCAAGCCCGCGGGTTCGAGACCCGCCCGGGCAACTTGGCGAGACCTCATCTCTACAATAAATAAAAAATTAGCCGGGTGTGGTAGCGCGCGCCTGTAATTCTGGCTACTTGGAAGGCTGAGGCGGAAGGATCGCCGGAGCCCAGCCGGTCGAGGCTGCGGTGGCCGGGAGTGGCCAATGCACTCCAGTGAGTGAGACTGCAACACACACACACACACACACACACACACACACACACACACACACACACAAAAGAAGAAAGATGAGACCACTTCTGTGGACATCTCCAGAGACAAGAGAAGGGGAGAAATGTCCTGACCTCTCCCCAACCCTTCATTCTCCCACCAGTGTCTCTCATTCCCAATCTCACAGAAGCTACTTGGCAAGTGAGCCTGGGATACATCGTTCTGAGTCAACTCTCTAGGATTCAGAGCAGAACAGAGGAAAAAGGGATGGGAAATGTGTGTAAGGATATTTATAGGGAGAGAAAAGAGGCTAAAAGGCAACATGTACTAAAATATTTACCAAAAGACATCATGAAATCTACTTCTTTGTGTTTTTTACAAGTAAACCTTGTCTTTTTCTGTTAGCAGGACCATATAGTAGATGATGTCAGAGTTATTTTCAACTCTGTGATTTTAGTGTTGTGTTTGAATGCATTTTGCTGCAGTGGTTTTTATGTGTAACACTCAAATAATGAATCAACAGAGTCCAGACTGTCTTATTCAAAACTTATTTATAGCACTTATGGATTTAGAATTTAAGGTGGTGCTTCACAAGGAGCTTCAAAATTAATTTTGTGAGTATAACAATTATTTTAATTTATATTGTGCTTTCTGTAGAAGAAATGAATGGTTTATAAAATTTAATATTCAAAGTATTTTGTGGAAGAGTTATGGTTATCTCTAAGACATGCAGTACCTCTCTTCAGTGTTACTACATATTTCTCTTAGCTATATCATGTTACAAAAAATGTATTCTTTAGGTGTTTTCTCTTGTACGAAGTCCAGATTTAAATATTGATGAGGCTGGGCGTGGTGGTTCAAGCCTGTAATCCCAGCAATTTGGGAGAGCGAGGCAAGAGGGTTTCCTGAGTCCAGGGGTTTGAGACCAGCCTGGGCAACTCAGTGAGACCTCGTTTCTACAATAAATCAAAAAATAAGCCAGGCGTAGTAGTGCGCACTTGCAGTTCCAGCTACTTGGAAGGCTGGGGTAGAAGGATCACCTGAGCCCAGCAGACTGAGGCTGCAGTGGCCATAAGCGTGCCACTACACTCCAGCCTGAGCCACAGAGTGAGACTGTGACCTCAAAAAAAAAAAAAAAAAAAAGATGGACCTGTAATACTACATGTCTGAGTATTTGTGTTATTTTTATAATTCCCTTACTTTTGATCCTAATTTTGCTTCATATTTAGAGAGCAGCACAATTAATTTTAATAGTCATTTTTGAGGAAAAATAAAATATCGCTTATGAAAAGCAGCAACTTTGCTTCTTGGCATAAATCCTGAGCTTGAATTAAACATTCTGAACATTCACATTTTCATTTAAAAATTGAATTTTTTCATTGCAGACGTTTGGAACAGAACTCAATCAAAGTCATTCCTCCTGGAGCTTTCTCACCATATAAAAAGCTTAGAAGAATGTGAGTGAACAATATTCTAGAATATATGTAATTTAAAAAATTAAGTCATGACCATGCAAAGAAACCTAAGTATGAATATTTAAGTGCATGACAGCTTAAATATTAGATGATATGACTATCTCATTGCTAGTTTTAAAATAACATTTTAATCTTAACATCTAAACTATGTAACTTTTAAACTGTAATTTAATATATTGAGTCACACACAAATGTGAATGTATGTGGTCAAGTCATTATGCAAATTCTTAAATGTAGCCAGTGAGAATGCCAGGATGCACATGTCAAAAATAAGACATGGAATTTTTAATAATAATTTTAATAATTTAGGATTGTAAACAATGTTTTTTTTAAAAGTGTGATTTTTTAAAAAATTAAGTATTCTTTTTAAAATTAAGTATTCTTCAGATGTTTTATATTGTGCATTTTATACATGTATTGATAGGTCCAAAACCAGTATGTAAAAACTATACATAGCTTTCTCTTGCAGTAAATCTCGCTGACATTCTATCTTATTTAACCTAACCTTGTTTCTAATCTTAGCGACCTGAGCAATAATCAAATCTCTGAACTTGCACCAGATGCTTTCCAAGGACTACGCTCTCTGAATTCACTGTAAGTATTGACTGTGTCATGAAGGAAAACAGAACCCACAATAAAGAGTGGCTGCATTTTTAAAATTTGAGTTTAAAACATTGTTTCATGTTTTTATTATAAATTGTGAATTAATAATAACAATTAATTAATCATTAATGGATCCCATCTTTCTTATGGGGAAGTGCTGTCACTAAAATTGGCCAATGTTTGGCCATGTAAAATTCCTGTCACTAAAATTGGCCAATTTTTAGGGGTACATATTTTATGGTTTGATAATTTTGCTGTTAAGAGAGCAAGAGGTAGAGCCCCTTTTTTGAAATGGTTTTCTTTCTAAAAATTGAGAAAATGTTTATTGTGTAAAGCCTATAGCCTTTGTGTCTGGTGACAATATTAGTCCCCTTTAAAATGATGTTGAGTGAAGCCTTGCTGAGAATTGTTGAAGATGACCCCTGAGAAACCCCCTCTACTCCTTGTTTCATCACCTTAAGACTTTCCTGCTTTAATCTCTCAAAGAACAAAGATAAGAAATATGACAGCTTTTTAATATCAAGAGCACTTTCAGTCAGATAGCTATGTAAATTAAGGAAATTCTAAAATAAGTTTATAAGGGCTGTAATTCCTTCAAAAAATATTCAAAAATCCACCAAGTAAGTAATTTTTCTGTATCAAACTTTAAAGTTTGAAAGTGGAGACTGGCATGTTTTCATTTTTTAGGAGTTGATGCTCAGAGAAGGGTTCCCATTGATGTAAAATTCCTGCAGCGCTCCTTCACATTTCAGAGGTCAGTGGTAGCTGGTGAGAATGCCAGGATGCACATGTGCGAGACCCAGATAAACCCCTGGAGTTTGTAGAATGATTTGATTTCACTCTTACCAAGGGGAGAACTAGATCGTTGTGCTCATCTGAGCACATGGGTGTTCTGATTACTATGTTGGTGTGCTCAGAAACTACTATTTTCTTTAAAGAGAGAAAATGGAAAACTGTTACTTAAGCTGCAGTATCTTCTTGAATTCATTTTTGTTTTCTGTTTGTTTGGAGGATTTTAGCTGAAGGAAGCCAACAGCTAGAGGAACAGTTGTTGGCAGAAAACACAGAGTATAGTCATGCACCGCTCTCAGGCCAGACTGTCAGGTTCAAACAGGAAATGGAGTGGCAACACATATACAATGAAATGCTTGCTAAATGGAGGTTTCAGTCTTCATGATGAGAGCATACACACACATGGTTTTTTTTGAAAGTTGTAGGAAAAACATTATCTTTACTTATGGAACTGCATTTAAGTGAGGGAGTAAAGTCATTGGGGTATTTCCACGTCAAAACATAGCAGTTCATGGAAGAGCAGGAATGGTTTTCTGCTCCTGGATACCTGCATCATGCCGTATGATGTTATAAAACAGATACCCTGGGAATGAGTCAAATAACTAAGCTATCTTAGAGAAAGCGGATGTGTTATAACTTGTATCACTTTCCTGATTGTGTTCATAGTTTGAGACGGCCTTCCAAAGTTTAATTTATTTTCCTCCCATAAAATATACAATTACAATTACACATATTTGCAATAGCTCTTTTGTTCTTTTAACCACAATTATATGTAAGGGAAATGTATGAAACCTTGTTGTGTCTTAGTCCTGTTTGAGGCTTTGGAGATGCATGAGTGAACAGACCTCAAAAGTCCCTCCCCCACAGAGGAGACCAATGATAAACTAGACTAACTGGCAAAACTTATAGTATAGATAAAATGTACAGTGCATATATTTATAGTATTCCATCTATTTATAGATGAAAATTGCTATGAATAAAAATAAAGAAAGGGCAAAAGGTAAGAAATGCTGTGTTGGAGAGAAGCTGACATTTTAAATTGAACGATCAACAAAGGCTGCCCAAGGTGGTGATATCGGGCTGAAACCTGAAGATTTGAACTGTGGGAGTAATCTGTGCAACTAATGCAGATATATGGAGGAAAAACATTTATTATCTATTTTTTTTCCGTTGGCCCATTGTAAACTATTATAATTCACTTACTCTAATTTCCTCTTTTCATTTACTAGCTACCAACCTCCACAGGGATCTAGAGTAAAAGACTTCTTTATAGTACTTAAATTTCTTACAGTCTTTTCTTGGACTGCTGTTAACATTCCAGCTCAGAATCTTGTGTCTTACTACAGGTTTTTAATGAAAATGAAAATATAACATCTCTGCTTTCTGTTTACTGTACTCTTCCTAAAAATTGCTTAGTGTTATAATTCTCAAACGTATGCATTGTTTTTTGTGTATAAAAATAGCTCTCTTGACATTTATTTGAGTAAAAAAGTCTGCCCATGGCTCCTCTTTTCATGATAGGCATCTTACATGTCTCTATGTTAGACATTTTTTTTCCTCTTAAAAGGGAGTTCTGTCTTTTGCCAACTTTCAACAAGGCAGAACTCAAAGACTGGCTGCTGGTAGTTACTGTCTCTTATTGTCCTGTTGTTGAAACTCAGAAGGATTAAACTGTATTTAGAATATGTAGCCTTCTTTTAGCAGCAGGTTACAAGAACTGCCTTAAGATTTCCCTATTGTTCCAGGAGATGATTAAAAATATTCTCTATCAGTATAATTGTATTCTGTATATAGTATGCTGAGTATAAGTCATGACAAAGGTACCCACTTTGTCATTCCTGGTATTTGGATGATATTATTCACATCTCTCATGTATGTATTTTCTTTTCAGCTGAATTCATTTTTATCTTTCAATTTCTTTTTAAATTTTCTCTCTCTCCTACATGTAACATAAATTGTCACTGCCTTCTTTCACATTTTTATGTGATGATATATCTTTCCCCTTTTTTAAAAAATAGATTTTGGCCCTCTTTCCTTGGCTGCCATCCAAAGTTCTCTATGCTGGTCTTTGAATTCTTACATTTTCAACTTATTTTCCTGGCTAACATTTTGATCTCATTGCTGTGTAAAATAACTGTACTCAGCCCCAGTATTACTATGCCTTTATGTAGAGAAATTTCATTCCCATCACGTTTAGTATTTTTTATTATGATATATTTGTGGTTGATAGTTCATATACTAATACAGATAGATTTTTCTGCATTGTAGTGTGATCTCTCCTTTTTTAAAATCCATTTAACTATTTGTCTCATTAACAAGTAACCATATTATCTTTCAACACAATTTTAAAGAAAACAGAATGATTTGTTGAAAAATATCACAATTTAAATATGAAGCACCTCCTTGTCAGACTCCTTTTGAGCCAACCTTTGAGCAGAAGTCCCATATGAACAACCTAACAAATTATTCACCCTTGATTCTAATGTAGGTTCCCCACAGTTTTTACATATCTTTGGTCCTTTCTAAATTGCAATGGGTTTGAAATCATGAGACTTTTTTAGTACTCAAAATTACTCTTTTGGATTGTTCATTGAAAATGGTTTCATTAAAAATAGTTTCTTCATCTCAGTCATATCAGTGCCTGGCACCTGGACAGATGACGGACAGTCAAAAAAATAATCACTGGATTCCATTTAACTGGGCACCAGGTTTAGAATCAAGCAAAATTGTTGGCACATAGTAAGCGTACAATATCCGATATTGAGTGAATTAACTTAATGACACTGAATTGAATAGTCTGAATTGGTGCCATCTCAATCTGCTCATTGGTATTTCCCCTGATGTGTCCTCTCTTCTTATTCTTGACCTCAAAACATGTATTTATGCATGGTTTACCAGTTCTTAAATCCCTTTCTACCTTGTTCCTGACAATATAGAATTTTCTCTTCTGTTCTTTGATTTTTAAATTGTTTCTTCAGTAATTGATTTGCCTTTCTAAAAAATTTCATATTCTGTACGAGTGAAATTGTATGTTTTATAGCTTTATCACTGGAATCTAAAGAGACAAATGGAACGTCTCTTTACACTATAGTAGCACTGAGGTTTACTTACTCCCTTGAGAATATTCTTCGGGTGTTGTAATATACCCCACCTCTCTCTGATATTTTAAAGGGCGAACAGCTGTTCTCTTACTCTTGTTCTCTCTAGTGTTGTTATTTTTTCCAGTTCAAACAGAAATCATGTACTGCTTCCAAATATGTTAATTATTTAGATTCTTATTTCAGTTTTTTCCTTTATATATTATAATATCCGCTTACTTCATTCCCCAAAGAATTGATTTCTGATTTTTGATAATAATATATGCTTATTTTAAAGAATGTATAGCTGCAAATCTAATTCACCTCTGGATGACAAATTCAGCTGCCATATGCATATTTTCTACATGTGTGTATATATAGATATTTTTAACAACAAATTAACATAATACTATAATACATTTTTAAAAAAATTAATGTTATATTATGAACATTTCTATGTCACTAGATATCCTTGTAAACCTGATTCCTATCAGTATGAAATATGTATTCAACCCATCCCCTTTTTGGAGTTTGGTAACATTTTACTTATGTTTAATTTTTTGCTGCTAAAAATTGTGCCATGGCTATAATTTGTGCACAAAATATTGTTTTTCTCTAGTTCTTTGTTTAAATTGAACTTCTAAGAGTAAAACTACTAAGTTAAAATGCATATATACATTTTATGACTTTTAATAGACATATTGCCAAAATGTCCCCTCAGAATATAATTTCTGTCTAGTTCTGGTATCTTACTTTTGGGGACTAAAAATAGATGGACATCATTGTACACCTACTGTTGATAACCAACATGGTGAGTCAAGCATTTCTATTCGTTTGTTCTTGAAATGCCTCCACTTCACCCTTCTTGTTAGTGCATTCACTCATTTATTCTTCTGCTCATTTATCATCATTTCACTCATCAGTCCCATGTTAGAACCTCACTGTTTGCTAAAACCTATGCTGCGCTCCAGGTATACTGAGGTGATTAAGCCATGGTCCATGCCCTTGGTGGCAAAATAAGTGTATGGTCAGAGGTGGGTTCTTTGATGATTCCTTTAAGCTTATATTTCTTTGGGGGATATAAATTTCAAAAATTATCCTAAATTTATATCCAAGATCACCATCTTCAGAAATATTATGTGTCTTAAGCATACAAATTACGTGTTTTAAAGTCTGACGTCTGTGTGGGTTCTTTCTACTGCTTACCTGTATTATGAGCCCCAAACTCATTCTGTTAATGAGCAATGAATTCTACAGTTAGTCGTATTCTTTGTTATATATAGTGTACTCTGATTACATAAACTGTGTATGCATGTGTGAAGAAAAACACCATATTTTATAGGGAGCATTCTATGAAAGATTAGTGAAATTATGAAATTATATTAATTTTTGTTAATTTTCCCTTGTTTTTATATGTTTTCCAAATTTTCTACAGTAAGAATACTTCTGATTTGTAATCGGGCAAATGACATTTGCAAATGAAGTTTGTTTACTTAACTGTAACCATTATGATGTATTATTGAAAACCTACTAAGCTCCTCTATGCCTGAATACAAATGTACTAGATGAAGTTTGTTATGCAGATTTAGTGTCTAATTTTTTTCATTTAAAATATTTTTTTCAGTGTCCTCTATGGAAATAAAATCACAGAACTCCCTAAAAGTTTATTTGAAGGACTGTTTTCCTTACAGCTACTGTAAGTATTTGACTTTTTTGGATCTGTTGAGCCTAGTAATATATATTAGATGATTTGCCGTCTCATATTTTTATGGAGACTTCAGAAAAATGTGTCCCAAAATAATGCAGCTTAATGGAATAGAACAGGTCAGTCTAGTGGAGCTAACATTGATGGTTATTTACTTGAAGACACAACTTTTTGGAGTCATCCCAAAACCTTCATCTCTACATTGTCCCATATGCATGCATTTTGGCTGCTCTATCATTTAAAGATTATACAATCCCTGTCCTTGTGAAACATCTCCATTTTAATGCAAACAATAGTTGGAGTGGAGAGAGAAATGGTGATATGCTTATGAACCTTTTCAAGGAATCTGCAGGAGCTGCAGTGGTAGAATAACTTCCCCAAACACAAAGATGATGTGCAATAACTATAGCACAGCAGCATTCCTCCAACTCCCCTTTGTGAGAGAATTATCTGTAAATCAAAGACCATTCTGCTTACACAGTAGCTACTACTTTGTCTCAAGACAAGTATTTGCTATACATATTTTTAACAAGCAGGTGTGTTGACCTGAGGTGCTTGACTGTATGAAGAGTAAACTTGGAACAAATTAAAAAATGCAAACAATAAGACCACTAGTGTTGGATCATCAAATTCTGTTCAAATCATCAAACACTGGCCCAGATGCTTTGTATACAACAAGTATTATACAATGTCTTTTTCCAGCTGGCTTTTCTCAACTATTGTTATTCTCCCTTACAATACTCAAGTTTAGAATGTTACCGTAATACTAAAAGAAAAGGATTGACAGTAACTGGAAACTGCGGAGGGAGGTGAGGGGGGTCAGGAAAGTTGAATTGACAGTCGTTGATATCTGTCTGGGGTAGGAGAGCACACCTCATCAACAAAGGTAGCTGCACGAATCACAACCCACAATTTTAAAATAAAGATTAAAAGAGAAAAAAAATCAGAGAAAAACAATGAGATAAATAAATGAATAAATCTTTAATATATCAAAATTAATTAAGTAAAAAAGAATGTTATTTTCTCTTTGGAATATCATCATTTACTGACATTTATTTAGTAAACATTTGTTCCTAATCCCACAATCTTCCTAAACACAGATATTATTTCTTACTTGATAAACATATTCGCAATGTGTCCTCTTGTTCATGTCTTAAACGTTTGCACTATTCTGCAGAAATGTATTTTACATCATAAAACTCAGCTCACACAACATACAAACAAATGAAGCAAAATGCTACCAAGCCAATGTTGAACCTTATTAGGTAAAGTGTTCTCTTTTCTGTCCATACCCTCACTGTCTCTCTCTGTTTTCTTAATGCTACATAATCCAGTACATTTATTTTACAATAGACCGATGGGTCATGGTAAATACGGATTTCATGACATAATTCGTTTATTTGGATTTTTCAAAATTTTCCAGTGAAGTTACCAAACATTCTTTCTGATTTTATGAAATATTTCTGTTCATATTATAGCTATCTATACACATGGCGGATATAGCTTGATGCTGTCGCCAATTATTGCCTACTTGTAACTCATCCTTCTGCCATTCTTCTACATCTTTCTAGAATTGCTCTCCATTCCAGTTGCTCTCAATCGGGGAAAGCTGGATTGAGAAGGGCGTTGAGTAATGCACTGTATAACTGCCCTGTCTACTACCAACACTTAAATTTCACCTATTTTTTCTTCCATACACACTTATTGGTTGTTGATGTAGCAAACATGATAAGAAGACATGGAAATATGATTAGATAAAACCTACGTACAAAGCTGCCTTTACAATGTTTCATCTCTAGATTAAGCCTCCTCAGGAGATAAATGGCATGGTTATCTCTTTACAGCTGACTGAGAACTCAGTAAAGTTAAGTGTCTTATTGTTGTTTGAACAGATGAGATATTAAGGGACAAGAGACAGGTACAAGAAAGAAACAAGAGAAATCAATGTTCAATATGTATTTTCCTATTTCTTGGGTCACATTGATTTGCAGTAAGTACAAACTGCATAGATGTAAAACGTTGCACGACAGCATCTTCTTTCTCCTGACTCCCAACTGTTTGCTTGTTCTTAATTGAGAGCCCTCTAGCACCTTTCTTCAGTTAGCTTATAAATTTGAAACATGGACAGCATTACTGTGTCGTGTTCCAGGGTAGAGAGGTAGGGAGTTAATTAGTCTCTACCCTTAATCACCCTGCGAGGGCTTTTAAAGGAAGTATTAGATATACCACAGGGAAGACCAAAACCTTCAGCTCCTGATGAAGAATCTAAGAGCACAGTAAAGACAGCCACTATGAGAAAGTCCTAGCTTTGCTTTCCAAAAAAAAAAGTAAGTAAAAGTTACTTTTATTACTTTTGGAAATACCCAATGTTAACTAACGATAAAGATTGTTTTATTGTCAAAAGAGAAAATAATTGTTGGTATGTTCGACAATGAGGGATACATAAGTCACACGTCACATTTTTTTCCGACCTGCCAAATATTTGTTAGAGTTCTAAGTATCAAAGTGCTAAACTAAATGGTGATGAAGAAGAAAGAAAATATAAAAAGCCCTGCCCAGAGAGTATAAAACTCATTGGGCAAATAAGTAGGACTATGTAAAACAGATGAGAAGACTGCATGGCAGGGAATAATGGCCTCAGGGACCAGAGGAAAGAGTATTTTAATGGGTGGAAGTCGTTTTGGAGAAGGTAGAAGAAATTGGAGAGAGGAGAAAGTGCATTCCCAAAGCCAAGCCCTGTATGAACGAAAGCTCAGACACAGTCACATTGAACCCACAAGAATGTTTGACAAAGTATGATCCATGAACCACAGTTCCACATAATATTAGTATAGTATATCTGGAAAAAAAATTAGTTGGTGGGATGTTGTGATAAAAAGTTAAACAGGTATTTATAGTGCAGGACTGTAGTCTTTACTGCAGTAATGCACTGTGTGACTTTCCAAGAGGGTTATAAAGTATTCATTCCTCAAATATTTAATGAGTCCCATGTATGTGCTTGGCATATGAGAAATAAAGGGGACAAAATAGACAAAGATCCTTTATATATGGATGGTTTACGGGGGGATGCATACAAATGACAGTCAGCAATGACATCAATAAGTTGTATATAACAGCACTTTGGGAGGCCAAAGTGAGTGGATTGCCTAAGCCCGCAGGTTCTAGATCAGCCTGTGCAACTTGGCTAGACCTCCTCTCTACACTAAATAAAAAATTACCTGAGCATGGTAGTGCTCACCTGAAGTTCTGGCTACTTGGAAGGCTGAAACTGAAGCATCGCCAGAGCCCAGCAGCTGGATGCTCAGGTGGCCGTGAGCATGCCACTGCACTCTAGCCTGGGCGATGGAGTGAGACTCCAACCTAAAAAAAAAAAAAAGTAATGTATAACAGAAGTAAATATATACTTTAAAAAATAGAGTAGATAAAAGTAAAGGGACTTAAAAGTTCTAGGGGTCGGGACAGGGACAGACAGGCTGCAGCTATTAAGGAGAGGGGTCGGGGAAAGCTGGATTGAGAAGGTGAGATTTTGAGCAGCCTTAAGGAGGCAAAGTGTTTAACCAGGCAGACATCTTGGAGAAGAACATTTCAGATAATAAGAAAGACTTCCATGTTTGTAAAAGAGCGAGGAGACTGGTGGCTGATAGAGAGACCAGCTGAGAGGAGACAGCGGGAGGTTGCAGAATTCCGAAGGCTGGGCTTCAAGTCAGGCCATTGTGAAGACGCAGGTTTTTGCTCAGAGTCACTTGAAAACAGTTGTGTGGTTCTGAGAGTGGAGTGACATGATCTGATCTATGTTCAGAAGGACCACACTAGCTGCTCTTTGAGTAATAGACTGAAAGACCACTTTTCCATAGAATGACTTGAGGGACTAATAATGTTTTATAGCGTTTTTATGATGTTCTCATTAACAGACACTGGATCTCACACACCTTTGCATACTATTCTACCTCTACTTCTTCCAGAGAAAATGTTAAATAATTTTTATTGAATACATGTATAATACCACTAGATGTAGGTTCATTTGACCACATGACTCTTGCTTTACATAGTGAAACCCCAAATCTCCAGTCTGTAATATCTAAATGGTTAGTCCCAAGGTCAGCTCTGATATCAAAAGAAATGTATTTCTTGACTGGGTTTTCTCAAAAAGGACAACATCTTGCAGGTGAGCTAATGTGATGCTGCACTTTAATTCTACAATTATTTGATCAAACAGATTATTGAATGCCAACAAGATAAACTGCCTTCGGGTAGATGCGTTTCAGGATCTTCACAACTTGAACCTCCTCTCTTTATATGACAACAAGCTTCAGACCATTGCCAAGGGGACCTTTTCGCCTCTTCGGGCCATTCAAACTATGTATGTATATATATGATTTGGATCAAATTAATGACCATTGTTTTCACTCTGAATGTGAAAGTTGAGTCCATTGCAAGTCATCTGAAAAATTGTTTTGTATGTGTTTCCAAAGGCATTTAGCCCAGAACCCCTTTATCTGTGACTGCCATCTCAAGTGGCTGGCGGATTATCTCCATACCAACCCGATTGAGACCAGTGGTGCCCGCTGCACCAGCCCCCGCCGTCTGGCAAACAAAAGAATCGGACAGATCAAAAGCAAGAAATTTCGTTGTTCAGGTAATTTCTTACTTCATGTGATATCTCCCCTGTGACCAAAACAGTGGTTACTTGAGACTTAACAAAGGCAGCTGGCTGCTGACCGAACACTGTAGAATCACATTTCTTTTTCTTCTGCCCATGAAGAGAAAAATAAAGTGAACTGTAGACACCATCCATATACTTCTATGTGTAACAATCTTAACATTGTGGGAAGAAATAGTGTTGACCAAGTTAAAAGGATGCCTAGATACTTGATTATATATTCCCAGGGCTCACACTTAACAAGGGCCATTTAGCTGACTCAGAATGCCTTCAAAGTATGTCACATGTTTGTTGTATTATTTTCTAATGACCAACCTAAAGTAATGAATCATGTTTTAATTACTTCAGGCAGTGAACTGAGACTTGGTTTCATGATTTGCTTGGGCTCAGAAGTGTCAGGGGCAGAGGGGACTCCTGATCTCTTGCTCCTCAGTCTAAATGCACTTTCTCATTTTGCATTCTCTTATTTTGCATAAGAATGAGGGTACTTTTTTCCCAAAAGACTATTTTTTTAATATTTTGAAAATATTACATGTATTTATAAAAGGTAAATATGAATGCATTGGAAAATTATTAAATAGAAAGATTATTTCATTGAAATTTACCATTTGCTTTGATCTAATCTTTTCTGTTTTCATGTAATAGAATACATTCTACATGTTTTTGGTAGTATATTACCTAACTATTCTAAGTGTATTTCACTTTCGGCAGTTAATTTATACTAAAAAGCTAATATCAGAGCCAAGCTGGTTATTGTCCATAATTATAGATGCATTTAATACTCACTGTACATTATTGGACTTCAGCCACAGCTGTGAATATACATTTTTCACTTAATTATAGTAACTTTAGGCCATTCTGAATCTAATATAACTCATATCTCTGCTTGCTGACATTCAGGTGCATCTTCTATTTTTTTTTTCTCTTTTTTTTTTTATTTAGCTAAAGAACAGTATTTCATTCCAGGTAGGTTTTGCTTGGTGGTAGGACTAACTGCAGACACCTTCTCCTCACCTTATAAAATATATCTTCTATAACTTTGATATGCATGCATTTGAAAGTACACTGGATCCCCTATAGATAGATTGATTTATACATAGACCACTTGTAGCTGTTTCCTGAAAACCTGACCTTTGCATGCAGCTTCTGATGTTCAACATGTATCTTATTAATCTCCACCTATTTTTCTCTCTCTTTTACTTTGGTGCATTGTCTAAAATTTCACACAGTAGCTAAAATGTTTGAAGCTATGGCTTTCTACTTAAATCATTTTCTCTCCTTACATTGTATATCTGATCTTTCAATCTGTTTTTAAAATATAGCTTGTTGAGCTGGTTTTAAAGACAGACATTTCTGTTTTCAAAGAGCTAGTTCTACATGAAATCTGTTGCAAGCACACAGAACTGCATTTTCAATGATGAGATTTGCTTTTTTAAACAGTTTTTTATACTAAAAAGTATACTTACTGTTTTACTTTTGCTTCAGGTTTTACTCACACACAGCAGCTTCCTGCTGGTTTATATGCAGTCGTTCCTCACTTTGTGACTTTATGTTCTTGCATATCCAGAATTACAGTATAACTCCACAGAAGGAATATTGATGCCTGATGTGAAAGCATCAGAAGTTCACAGACATTAAATCTTTTGAATAATTTAGGCAGATGGATAAAATGTTCCTAAGAAAAGTAATCCCGGTGATTTACCACCTCAATTGTAACACTATCAAAACTGATGATTCTAGAGCTAGCTCTTTTAAAATATGTTTCTTTACCTATTTTTCCTTGCCTGCCAATTGTGTAAAATGCCTCTTGACTTGTTTGTTTTAAACCATAATAAAACAATACATGTTAAGTTTTGATGGGACACATTCACCATCTCCTGGGTATATTCTAGACAGTAATCTACTTCAAAAGCTATAGATAAAATGACATTTCTACAGTGTTAGAATGAAAAACTATACTGATTTTCTTAAGAAAAGCTCACTTTTGGTTTCTATTTAATATTGTTTGCTATTATTAAATTATAATTTTATGAATTTAGCAGATTTAGATATATTATTTTGAAGTTGAATGATCAATATTTTATTTATTAAACTGGCTATATAACAAGCAACATTTTGAAAAGAACTGTTAACTATCCTTCATTGACAGTATTTAAAATTAATTATTTTTACCCAATTAAGTGGAAAGTCATCGGATAGCCATCACTTAACCAGAAGGAGCATATTCTAAACACCAGATTACCTATAGAATAAAGCATTAATAGGATTTAAATCCCCAAATTATGGCAGTTAATGTAATTGTTACCAAATTATTACAACTATTTTATTTAAATACACTTTATTAATAATTGAGATGTTAATATTTCCAACTCACCAAATAAAGAACTAAGGTCAGGTTCTGTTAATTAATTCGGATACAACTTTTCCTTTTTACTGACAGCAGCCAAAAATAGGTTTAGGAACATATCTTTTATATCAGATATGATGTCTTAAGTTTCACTTTCTAATCATTTAATTTACATTATTTAAAATAATAATAATAGAATTTAGAACTCAGAAGTATTCTTTCGACCATGTCCTCTTTTGGCTCAAATTTTTAATTAAAATTTAGCTCACTAAAAGAACCTAAGTAAAATAAGCATTATTGTCATTGCATTAAATGCAAATTATTTGAGATGTAAGCTATCCAGAGTATCTATCACTTAAGCTTTGTATACCCTTATTTCATTTTGGCATAAAGCTTAAATCGTAATACAACAGATTCTCAAAAAATACCGTGGCATTAACTGCCAGCTGTAGTGAAACTATTATTTTCAACATTGCAAACTTCTGAGATTCTCATTTCATTTCCACTAAGTGACATCATTTATAAGTTGGAAAGATTTAATACATTTAATGCATTTATACATTAAAAACTGTACACCAAGCCGGGCTCGGTGGCTAAGCCTGTAATCCCGTGCCTTTGGGAGGCTGAGGTGAGTGGATTGCCTGAGCCCGCGGGTTCGAGACCCGCCTGGGCAACTTGGCAAGACCTCATCTCTACAATAAATTAAAAAAAAATTAGCCGGGCGTGGAGGCGCGCGCCTGTAGTTCCAGCTACTTGGAAGGCTGAGGCGGAAGGATCGCGGGAGTCCAGCAGGTCGAGGCTGCGGTGGCCGGGAGTGGCCACTGCACTCCAGTCTGGGCGACAGAGTGAGACTCCAACTCAAAAAAAAAAAAACTGTACACCAAAATATAAAGATTAATCCAGATGAACTAATAAAAATGCCCATGGTTAGTTTTAAATTCGATTTTACGTGTGTACCTGTCTAATACCATCCTATATGGCATTTTAAATATTACAGTGATAAATCAAAAGAAAATCTGTCTTTCAGAGAGCTCATCTTTTAAAGGAATCGACAAGAACTTAATTTCTACTATGCATCTTTTATGATATTGTTTTCTTGTAAGACCACCGTGCTTCAAAATAGTATTATAAAATTAGAAAGCATGACAATCCCCATTACACCATGCTATCTTTTCTATAATTGCTATAATAAAGAAAGAAGGGAGCTTAGTTATATATATGTATATTATTCTTAATTGGGATTACTCTGTCTTTCTTTCTTTCTTGGTGATCTTTACTTTTGCAGGAATTCACCATTTGGGCTGTAAGTAAAAGTGTCTGATCTGAAACATAATGTCCTCCCTTTTCAATCCTGATGTACCTTCTTCTAGTCTTGGTCTTTTGCACCTGTTTTTTTTTTTTTTTTCCCAAGAGGAAACCACAGATCTTTTGAGCTTCTCTGTTGTCCTTGTAGCTCACCTTCAACTTCTTCCTGGATGTTGTTCCTGAAAGCTGTTGTTTCCATTCTGCAGTTCTGAGGAACGGGGGAGGCACCTTTCCGTATAGCCCCTTCTTTGTGTTTCCAGGAAATCTTCGGTAGTAATACTCTTACTCTGGTCATAAACATTCTGCGGGAAGAATGCATGTCATGTAAACAGTATTACATTTCCAGAACGTCTGTAGCTTTTCTCCTATTTCCCTTCATCTTTCCTCTTGGTCTTACCTTTGGCCTGGTGGTTGGTGTAGTGATAATGTAGCGAGATTTTCTGTTGTGCTTGATCTAACCATGTGGTTGCGAGGTATGAGTAAAACATGGTTCCGTCAAGCACCATGGAACGTCACGCAGCTTTCTACAGCATGACAAGCTGCTGAGGCTTAAATTAGGATTTACCTGTCTCTTTCTATAATATCAAAATGAAAAAAGAGGGCTTTTTAGGCATTTCTGAGATTATGTGAGAGGGAGAGAATAGTAAAAGTCCACAGAAAATCAAAAAGCCTGAGCACATCTATTTGCCTTTGAAAGCCCTAATTTATAATGATATGTAGGAGTATGTTTATTACTGGATACATTTTCAATTATTGACTTGGATTAAAAAAAAAAACTTTTTTTATAATAAATACCCATTGTGTGACTAGCTGTGAAATAGGCTAGAATGGCTCAGAATTGGATCAGCAGAAAGTACAGCTGTGAAAAGCTCAACTTTATTAATGTTTTCCTGTCATGTGAATCTGGTCACTCTTTTTTCCAGAAAATTCCAAGCCTTTCTTTTAACCTTCTCTTGACATCCATTGACCAAAATTCCCCAAGTTGTCTCCCTGCTACATAATCTATAGTTTTCTTACTTTTTTCTTCCTACAAATTAATAAATATTCTACCCTTTAGACTCAGAATCTTTTTTTTTTATTTGAATTCTCAATAGGTACAGAAGACTATCGGTCAAAATTAAATGGAGACTGCTTTGCAGATCTGGCTTGCCCTGAAAAGTGCCGCTGTGAAGGGACTACAGTTGATTGCTCCAATCAAAAACTCAACAAAATTCCAGACCACATTCCTCAGTATACTGCAGAACTGTAAGTTCATTCCCTGACAAAATCCTTGTTGGGGCAGGAGAGAATAAAAGCATGAAGGATAGGAATTTTTGCCTCGTAATTTTTATTCTCAATAATTGCATTAATTTTAATTATCAGACATTACATTGGCATAACTCTTCTTTGAACAAGAAGAGAGCAGAGGCTACCTTAGTTTATATTTCTAGTCAAGAGTCCATTTACAGAAATTAATTAATCTCTTAAAATTCAGTTAGCCCTTAATATTGCTAGTAATAATAGTGTTTGATACTTAATTTGGGGTACTATTTATGCCCAGACCTATTTCTAAGCACTTAGCAGATTTTTAACATATTTCTTATAGCAATCAAATAAAGTAGTTTGAGAGCTACCATTTTGAATCTCCATTTATTATACATTTATTCAGGGAGTCCTTTCTATCTACTGTACTACTTCATTGACTCACAGGTGGGGGAACTCAGGGATTATCAGGTATTAAAGTAGAAATGGTAGCTTTTGTAAGAAAAACTGAAAAAGCAGAGTGTGATTGGGTCTATATTTACTACTCTAACGTATGACCTAGCACATGCTAGGTGCTGAAATACATTTGTAAGAGCATTTATAGATTCTATGCCCGTGTATGGTTTGCCTTTACTGACTTTATTTATAAAAAGAAGTCTTTACTGTTAATGTTCTAACAATTCAAGAAAAACCTAGTGAAATCTCATCATTTTCCAAACATCTTAGCCATCTGGTATTTGTCATTTACTGCTTTGCAAAGTTGGTTGTCTCTTTGTATATAATCCTTCTGTCTTTAACTAGATTATAGCCTCTGGATGACAAGGATTGTGTGTTATAGTTTATCTCCCACTGGGCCTGAACTCATGCTTGTACTTAATGAATTTTAAGCCATTTGAATAATTAAAAATAAAACGATGCCTTTCAAAGACTGACAGAACCTACCTACTTTGTTGTTATATTTATGCTTTGGTAATCTTGTTGGTTTAGGAAGCTCTTCATATCCTCAGGACTTTTATAAATACATGGAGATCTGGAGATTGTGCAACAGAAGCCCTAATTCTATTTCATAGTCATGTAGGAATTTACGTTATTACCTTAATGGTGCAATCAGCAAGTGATATATTCCAGCATGACAGCACCTTAAATAGGTTTATTTGTTAATGAAGAATTGTAGTAGAAACTAGCCTCTAATTTAGACTTCAGCAAATGTGTGTATTTTTAAAATTTTACAATTTCTTAAATTGTACATATAAAATCAGTACTGAAGAGAAAATACTTGCAAATCATGTGTCTAATAAGGTACTTATATCCAGAATATATAAATAATTGTTATAATTCAAATATTAAAAGGTATATTACCCAATTAAAGAGAGGTCAAATTATCTATATGGAATTTTCTTCAGATAAGATATACAAATGGCCACTAAACACATAAAAAAGTGTTCAACATTATTGGTTATTAGGGAAATGCAAACCAAAACCACCCATTAGAATGATTATAAAAACAGGGCAACCCCCTTGGTTCCCCTCCCACTATGGGAGCTTTTCTGTTTTCTCAATAAATCTTGCTTTAAAAAAAAAAAGAATGATCATAAAAACAAACCAAAACCAGATAATAACATAGAAAAGAACTTCAAACCCTGGTACATTGCTGGTGCGAATGTCAAATAGGGCAACTTCTTTGGAAGATTTTCAACACTCCTCATAGTTAACCATGTGATTCAGGAATTCTACTGGTGTACATATCTCCCAAAAAATGAAAACACATATCCACACAAAAACTTGTACACCAGTGTTCATAGCAGTATTATTCATAGCAGTCAAAAAGCAGAAGTGGCACAAAATGTCCAGTGACCAACAGATGGATAAACGAATGTGGCATACCCATATAATGGAGTATTATTCAGCTGTAGAAGATAATAAAGCACTGATACATGTTACAACACAAATGAGCCTTTAAAACATATACAAATCAAGAGAAGCGAAACAGAAAAGGCCACATTTAATATGATTTCATTTATATGAAATGTTCAGAATAGGAAAATCAATAAAGACAGAAAGCAAATTAGTGGTTGCCAAGGACTGAGGCAGAGGTGCAATTAGGAGTGACTGATAATGAGTTGTGGTTTCTTTTGGGGGTGGTGAAAATATTCTGCAATTAGATAGCAAAGATGATTACACAGTTTTGTGACTATAGTAAAAAAAAAAAAACACTGACTACTAAAAAGTTAAGTACATTTAGTAGCAATAAATACTAAAAATTCACCTTAAAAGAATGAGCTTTATGGTATGTGAATTGCATTTCAGTAAAGCTGTGAATAGGAAGAAAATTATGGAGCAAGTGATTAGGAAAAAATGTCTTAACATGTATATCAAGGGGCAATAGTGAAAAGTTTGAGAAACTGTCTTCTAGAGATAACTGAGGGAGAACTGGTTTTAATTTTTGGTTTTTCTTACTGTGTGCTTCTTTATATTTTTTATTTTCATAATTAGAACTTAAGTAAAATGAAAAAAATTAATATGTTCCACACATCTTTTGTGATATGTATTCTATATTTTATCTTAGTAGGATCATTAAATAATGTTATACTTCAGTTTGAGGAAACAAATTTAATCTCTTTCTAGCTGTTGGTAGTGAAACTTTTCTGTTCTTTTTTCCCCAGGCGTCTCAATAATAATGAATTTACAGTGTTGGAAGCCACAGGAATCTTTAAGAAACTTCCTCAATTGCGTAAAATGTAAGTCGTGCGCTAGCTATATTTTAAAATTCTATAATGTTAAAATGTGTTTTTCCCATCCCTTTGTAGTGTTAAGGTTTTTTGAAAATTGAAAAATATAAAAAAATTTAGGGACATTTTCAAAGAATAACTACATGTGACATGATATTTGGTAATCTCTGAGAAGAAGTCATCTCTGTGTTCAGACAATGCCAACCACATTTTCTGCGGAGTCATAGAATCTTACTTTAAGTTCAGACAGCTGCTCTGTTGTGTGGCCACAACATGAATCCAGCAATCTAAGCACATTAAAATGGGTTCCATAATGTTGTATAACTTCCTTTATTATTCCCCAAACCATGATGTTTTTTCTTTTTCAGCACATTAATGTCAACTATTTGACTTTTTGCTTCATTAAACGTTCATTAGAAGACAGTCAAAATTAATGATTAGTAAACTGTCTTGATAGTTCATCTGCATTCCTACATGTCCATAACTCATTTTTAAAAATAAGTTCATAAGCTCAGCCATTTCGACAGTCCTCAGTGCGTTCTTCATGCCCTTGAGGAGGTGTGAGGGAAGGACAGTACAGAAGCTAAGAGTGTAAGGCATTGGAACACTCTCCATATGTGAAGAAATGTCAGCAGGAGAAAAAAGGCATCGATTCACAATGTCTGTGTGTCCTCATAAGTAACTGGCCCACAGAGACTGTGAGTGGCAGAGCAGACCGAACCCACTGCCTGTGCAATTGACCTCTGTATTACCCTGCCTTCTAAAAGGTTTCCAATCTCTTAATTACCCTCCTTTTTCATTATTTCTAAACACATAACTTTTTAGCTTTAAAATAATTTCCAATGCAATAATATTTATTAAGCAGCTACTATGTGCAGTTTTCTAAAAAGAAGAAAAAGATACATAAAAATTGCCCTTGTTTGGGGGGCACTCCTGATCTTGGAGTGATCAGTGAGAAAGAGAAAGAGCCTTTAGATGGGTGTTACAGCAACTGGACACTCTTGCCCTCTGGGCAAGCCTTGTAATATTTGGTATCTTACATGCTACTGATAGTTAAGTTGGCTGTTTCAACACATTATTGCATGAAAAGTTTACCTAGGGATAAACTCACATTCAAGTAAATTTCTGATGTTGTATAAACACTAACACGTTTTAGCCCATCTTTCGCTCTACCCAGTTGCCCTCTTTAGTCATCAATTCATAAAACACTTTTAATCAGGGATATTTCTTTATCAAGTTCCTTGTGAAGTTTTGTAGAGAACATAAAGGTTTATGTGACCCAATACCTGACCTCAAAAATTTCATGCTCCTGGGGACCCTTGTAGATATTGACAAGTATCAGGCTGGTATTTTTTCCATATACATTCATTCCCTCTTAGTATTATTGTCCGTTTGTATTGGTGGGGTAGGGAAGTGAAGTCTTTTCAAAGTCCAGGCTGTGCTGGGAAGTGAAAAACTGGAAACTGTGGAAGACTTTGTGTAGCATAAGAAAATGGTCAAATTTGTTGTTTCTGTGTTCTCATTGCTAGAGAAAAAAATTGCTTAAAATCTTTGTTCCAACAATTTTTATTTAGAAACTTTAGCAACAATAAGATCACAGATATTGAGGAGGGAGCATTTGAAGGAGCCTCTGGTGTAAATGAAATACTTCTCACGAGTAATCGTTTGGAAAATGTTCGGCATAAGATGTTCAAGGGATTGGAAAGCCTTAAAACTTTGTAAGTATTCCTATTCGCACTGCAATTCTTCTACCATAGTATTGTAGATCATTGTTCATTATAATCCTGGGATGGGGAAACACGTCTTTCCCTCACCCCACTCTCTCACTCTCTTACACACACACACACACGTTTTGTGAATGCCAATGATCCCTTACTCTAACACTCCTGTCTTCAGTGTGTTGATAGCAAATGATCAGGAGACTACCTCATGACTGCTGCCTCCTCAGTGAAATAGATCATCCTTGTGCAAGTGTTTGTGTGGATCTACCTTACCCATTCTACCTTGAAAAGGTCATCCTCTTTACTTTTCTTCAAACATCCCTATCTTATACTCTCTCTTGGCCAAAGATCTCTAAGCTTCAGAATTTATTTCAACCCTTGCAGTAGAATGACTAACACTTTATCTAGAGACTACATTTTTTCTGCCCTTGCAAGGTCTTAGTGTCAAAGAAAGACTGACTGGTGTTATATATTTTACATCTATTTTAAAGAAAACATGCTAAGAGTTGTGTCTGCTTGCTCAGGGATAGGAGGTTGGGAAAAAGAAATTTTATGTGTTTCTAAATGTTGACCAAGGAGAGTGGAGATTAGTTTAAATAGTATGTGCACTTTTGTATTACTTGAATTGTCTACACTGCGCGCGCACACACACACACACACACACACACACACATACGTGTATATAAAATCTTTAAAGCTAAGAATTATGTTTGACAAAAACAGTGGTCTAAAAATTTGAAGAGAGACAAACTAAACTCTGAAGTCTTTGGAAGACATGAATAAAAATATTTGTAATCAAGAAGCATCCATTGGTGTCTGCAATGGAGAGAGGCCAAGCTACACTGTCTCTCCCCTATAGCCACAACTCTGTCCCACACAGCCCCCGAGAGCCACATATGACCAAGGGGGGCTGACAGCTGATGGAGTCTATTGTCTGCTCTTTATCACATGCATTTCCACAGCCAGTGGAAATAGCATAGCAAATTCAAATCCCATTTAAAAAGCTCCTACACATAAGAGCAAAAGTGTGCTTCTTGAGCTTTACAGAGATACCCTAAAACCTTGCCATCCACAGGACCACTTAGGGCCCTGCAGACCCCTCTTAGGGGCTAACTTGGAATCTCTTTAAAATGGTATGCAAACATTTGGTCAGCCTTTCTATGAAAAAGATACTGGGGCATGTGTAGAAGACAGAAAAGACAGACCACAGGTGGCTGGATCTAGCTTCCCCCCAGCTGTCTCAGATAACTCAGAAAAACATAAATCTTGCAACCAGTGGAAGCCTTCCTTCTCAGACAGTAGTTGAGGGACTATTTCTTGTTACTGGAATCCTATCTGGAGTGGAAAGAAGGGAGTAGGCTGTAACTCTGCCTGTTTTATCCTTTCAGGCTACCATAACAAAATACCACAGACTGGGTAGTTTAAATATCAAAATTTAATTTCTCACTGTTCTGGAGGTTAGAAGCATAAGATCAAGGTGCTGATGGAGTGGATTTCTGATGAGGCCTCTCTTCCTGGTTTATAGATGGCCACATTCTTGCTGTGTGGTCACATAGCCTTTCTCTATGGTCATGGAGAGAGTGTGAGCTCTTTGGTGTCTGTTTCTTCTTGGAAGGACAGCAGTTCTTTCTGAATGGGATCCCACCTTTGTGACCTCAGTTTATCTTAATGACCTCGCTAAAATCCAAATATAATCAAATATAATCCAAATATAATCCTCGCTCTCCAAATATAATCATCCATGGATTAATGATGTGGATACTCTGAGAAATGTGTTAATAGACGATTTTGCTGTTGTGTGAACATCATAGATGTACTTACTCAAATCTAGATGGTAGAGCCTACTACCCACCTAGGCTATATGGTATAGCCTCTTGCCCCTAAGCTACAAATCCATACTGAGGGCTGCCGGCATTTGTACCACAAGGGCAAATATTTGTGTATCTAAACATACTTACACTTAGAAAAAGTACAATCAAAATATGTTATAAAAGATTAAAAAATGGTGCACCTGCAGAGAGCATTCACCATGAATAGACCTTTCACGATGAGAAGTTGCCCCAGGTGAGTCAATGAGTGAGTAATGAGTGAATGCAAAGGCCAAGGATGTTACTTTATAAACACTGTGCACTTAGGCTACACTGCATTTATTTTTTAAATTTTTTCCTTCAATAATAAGTTGACCTTAGCTTACTGTTACTCTTTTACTTTATATGCTTTTTATTTTAACTTTTGACTCTCTTTTTGTAACACTCAGATTAAAACATATATCATACAGCTGTATGAAATATTTTCTTTCTTTTAGTCTTATCCTATAATCTTTTTTATTTTTGCATTTTTACCTTTCAAACGTTTTGTTAAAAACATAAGCACTTGTGATGGGTTGGCAGGTATGATACAAGTCAGAGGTGAGAGGACAGATAGAATGGCTATGTGGAAAAGTGATTCTTTGCTATTTCATTAGAATTTCACAATGATTGATCACACTCAAGGGAAGAAAAATTTCACAAAATTTATCCCTGGTTCTGATACTATGTGAGTATGTTTTAACGAAGTGTGTTCATTGGAGTTGTAAATAAATGAAAAGCATAAAACATCTCTGATTTAAATGTACTTTTAGTTAATAGAAAAGAAAAAATGCTTTTGATTACACAATTTCAACTCCTATTTAATATAATTGGCTGTGATGCAAATTTTATTGAAAACTACCTCACATCTTTTTTGGAATCAGTATTTATAATTTGTTTTGTTTTGTACTTTTGTTTTTGTTTTTTGTTAACACATAATAATTGTGTATGTTTAAGAGATGCAGAGTGATATTTTGATGTATGTGCACAATATGTAAAAAATCAAATCAGGGCAATTAGCAAATCCATCACCTCAAACATTTATTGTTTCTTTGCTTTGGGAACTTTCAAAATCCCCTCTTATAGCTATTTAAACATATACAATAAATTATTGTTAACCACCAAAAAAAAAGAAAAAAACAAAACAAAACAAACACAAGCACACACAGTAGCCCAGGTCTACACAGAATCAGAATCATCAGTATCACTGGCTTCCATCTCAGAATTTTGCTCCACTGGAAGATTTTTAGGGGCAGAGGACCTCTGAGTCTGTTTTATGGATAACTTTTCTTTAATAAGTAGAAGTACACTCTAAAATAATAAAAAGTGTAGTAGAGTAAATATAGAAACTAGTAACACTCATTTATTGTCATTATCAAGTATTGCATACTGTAATAATTGTGCTAGATTTTTATAAAACTAGCAGCACAGTAGACTTTTTACACCACAAGCATGTGAGTGATATATCATGCTAAGACATTATGAGAGCTACAATGTCAGGTAATAGGAATTCTTCATCCATCTCCATTGCAACCTTATTGAACACCTTCCTACAGCTGTCCTTGACTGAAACATCATTATATGGTACGTGACTACCCAGTCACTTTCGGGGGCAGGGCTTCAATGTATAAATTTCAGGGAGGGGAAAATAGTTTGATCCATAACACCACCTCAAGAAACTTTTTGAAGTATTTTTTCTGACTAATTACGTTTACAGGACTTGACCTGAGAGCTCTCAAAATTCAACTTTCTCCTTTCATTATATTTCTACCCATGTTCTAGTACCTAAGTCAGGCTTCCATTGGCTCTCCTTAATCCACACATGTCACAACAAACAGAGCAATGTAGAGCCAAGTTGAGGTATTCAAAGTCCTATAGTAGGTTTATCTACACAGGTCTCTTTTCTCTTTTTCCTCTTGATGTCTTTTGGCTTGAAGCTATGAAGATTTTGACAGCACATTCCCATTCTCCCCTAGATTTCATAGCCTTTTAGGATGAATAGGCCACCTAATAGTTCATATACATATTTCATCAGGTCTTTGAATTCCCTGACATTGCAGATGAAATTTTGTGCATATATGTGCTTATGAATTTCTCCAGCAACAGACAGAAAACTTTTCTTTTCTTTTCTTTTCTTTTTTTTTGGAGTGAGAGTCTCTGTCTCCCAGGCAGCAATGCAGTGGCATAATCAAGGCTACTGCAGCCTCGACCTACTGGGCTCAAGGGATCCCTCCGCCTTAGCCTTCTAGGTATATGGAACTGCAGACACGCACCACCTTGCCTACAGTTCCAGCTAACTTTTTGATTTATTGTAGAGATGAGGTCTCGCCATGTTGCCTAGGCTGATCTTGAAATCCTGGATTCAGGCAATCCTCTCACCTCGGCCTCCCAAAGTGCTGGGATTACAGGCGTGAGCCGCCTCACCTGGTCAGAGAGCAAACTTTTCTTCAACTTCTCTCAGAGCTACATGACTACAGCTAGTTGAAGACCCGGTGATCTTCAGTATTTATAACAGAAGATTACTTTTCTGTTATGCATTTGTTTCCTAACATAAAATGATGCTTTGATAAGGAGGGTATCATCTTTCCTTATCTGTGACTTAGCAGAATGCAAAAGTTTATACTCCTTATTTATTATAGGGCAATCTAAAATTTTTGTGACACTTTGCTGTTTGTTCATTTTTGCCTTCCTTTTTTTTTTTTTTACATTTGCAGTCTTTTAGTACAGTAGTCAACCCATATTGAGAAAAACTAGGGAATAAATTAAATTTTCAGGTATTCTTAATGGGATCTATGGCAACGATTCAAGCTATTTCACACGGGATTTTTAGAAACTTTTTGTTTGTTTCCTAAGCCCCAGAAATAAATAGTTAGCAACGAACTGAGAAATGAGCCAAAACCTTAACAATAATAAGGAAATGATAGCAATGTTAATCTTATTAATGGCAATGACTAGAAAAATATAGAGCTTTTTTACGGTAGACCTATCTAAATTTTATTTTGATCAACTAGGATATATTGCTTTTACCTCTATTTAAGTTCTAAACTTAATACGATGAACTAATTTTCATATATAAAATAACTTGTATAAGCTTCGTAAATACTCATTCAGTTTTGGTTCTTATAAACCACATTTGACATTGACTCAGTATGTAAGTCCCTGAGATGCCCTCTGTTCTTCATCTGCAGTGACTATTGATTCTTTTCTGCCTTCTTCTGTCCAACCTCAAATGTAATAGTACCCTGAATGCACAAATTACAGGACTCCAAGGACTCAGAGAGCTATAGGTGAATTAGGACAATATGTAATCATGCAAAACATAATTACAGCATCAAAGGAAAACATTCTGCCCTTGTCATGGGATTGTAAATCCATGCCTACACTCATGATGACTTCTGTAACTGAGATTAATCGTTGGCATCTCTAAGCATTTTATTCTTGCAGGATGTTCTCCGTACCTATCCATAGCAATTCCTAATGGCAAGAGAACATTAAAAAATAGTAATAAGTGCTACACATTTATAAAGAAGGATCATTTTGATCTTCAGATAGGTGAAATTGATTGCCTGATGCTTTTTCTCCGTAACAGTATTCCTTTTTCCCCCTCAGGATGTTGAGAAGCAATCGAATAAGCTGTGTGGGGAATGACAGTTTCATAGGACTCAGTTCTGTGCGTTTGCTTTCTTTATATGATAATCAAATTACTACAGTTGCACCAGGGGCATTTGATACTCTCCATTCCCTATCTACTCTGTAAGTATGAAAAGTAGTCTTTATTTAGGTATCATTTAAGCCGGTGTGTTATATTTGTTCTTTTATTAATAAAATTGAAATGCATTATTAGAGATTTCATTAAAATGTGATCAAGCGTTTTAGGTTCCCTTAAAAAGAACACATTTGTTTATGTCAAATTTATTTTAATTTTTCTAAAAACATTACCTACAATTATACAGTAAATTTTAACAAAAAATTACAGTATTTTTCAGTGAATTCTTTTTCATAATAATGTGATCAGTGATGTGGCTTAATTCTGATTTTCAAAATGATTCTAACTTGATAGTGCTGCATATAAAAGAAATGTCATAGATTTTCCCTAGTGTTCTCATATTGGAGTATTTTCAGTGTGAGTATTATAAAAACAGAATTAATAGGGTTATTGCCAACAAACCACTCAAAAGGGTCTTTCGGAATGACAGGAGATATATTAGGATGACCGGACCAACGATAAAAGCTGTTTACTAGAGGGCATTAACTATGTTATGGAAGAACTAGGTAGAACCTGTCCAAGAGGATATTTTATATAGACAGTTTGAACATAATAGTTGTAGGCCTCTAGACAGAATTCAGAAAATGTAAAAAGAAAAAAAAATAATAAACACCTCCAAACAAGGTATTTCAGGTCTCTTGTATGTCAGTATCTGAAATACAGCATTTAAAATTATTAATCATATAATTGATATAATTCTCTGGTCATGGTGGCATGCAAGCATACTAATCTAACTCGATAGGAGGGAAATAAAGATGGGGGAAAGGCATGTTTAACATAGCTCAAGTCACTGAAGACATAATTTGAGAGAAAGCATCCATTCATCAGTAAAGTATTTAATCTACTTTCCACATAAAATGTGACATTTTATATCAAGTGACTAATTTGTGCATATTAAAGATGGCATGTTTATAAATAATGGGATTGTCAATAGGTTTATGCTGAAGTGGTAAGATGCCAAAAGTATTGAGATTTGTAGAAGTAAATTCATTTTTATAACTGGCATTTAATCAACTCAGCTGTCAGTTTAGATGGGAAACCTATTCTCTAGAGCAAATAAGAGATGGGAATCATAAGATGACAAATTAATGAAATAGCTGTTGTCAGGTTAAACTCAATAATATAAGGTAATCAGCCTTCATCTTTATATTAAATTACTGCATTATCAGTGTGGAGAAGTTTGACAGCGAGTCAGATTTCTGACAAGTTTAAATTATTTCTAAATGGAATATCTATCAGGATCCGCTGTATAAGCCCTAAATTACAGTTTTACCTTATTTGTCACATAAAATTATTTGAAGAATTCTCTTATGCAAAAGTATTGTTGTTACTATTTAAGTTCCAAGCATAAATATTTTAGTAAAAAGATGCATCCCATATGTTGTTTGTGATTGAGGAAGGCAAAACATAAGAAGGAATTATTCTAACAGAAATAATGTGAAAATGATTACATGGGGTTTTGAGAAGTTAAGAAGATAAAGTCCCAAACTGAACTGTGCATTGTCTACATGTGGCTCCTAGAAACCTTTTGGCCAATCCTTTTAACTGTAACTGCTACCTGGCTTGGTTGGGAGAGTGGCTCAGGAAGAAAAGAATTGTAACAGGAAATCCTCGATGTCAAAAACCATACTTTCTCAAAGAAATACCCATCCAGGATGTGGCCATTCAGGACTTCACTTGTGATGATGGTAAGAAATTTTTGCCAATTCTTTGGTCATCAGGTATGGTCTGTTCAGATGCTGTTGTGGGCAATGTATTGCATAGTTCAGTTCAACTAATAGTGATCAAGCATCTTTTGCTTTGCTTTTTTTGTTTGTTTTAGCAACAGGGCACTTACTTTCTCAGGTTACCCCTTCACATTTGAATCCACTTGATGTGTATTTCTGAATGTTTTAGATTTTTTAGTATCCAGCTTGTGGTTAGTACTAATCATATAGCTTCTTTTAAATTTTTCTTTATTATCCTAGGCATGCCTTTTAGAAACGACCATTTTCAAATGAATAAAGCAATTAAATTATAAACTAGAAGTTTTAGTAAATCTAACAAAAATAATATTTTTCACTTTTTAATGCTCTTTCTACATCGTTTTGTTTGATTCTCATGATAGCCCTGCACGGTAAGTGTACCAGGTTTTACTGTTATTGCTAGTGAACAGATAGCTAATTTGTACTCTGTATTTTAAAGTGAGGGATCCATGAAATTTTTGCTAAAAATTCTAAATAATTTATCACTTGATGTCTCTTCATGTCTGTCTCTTTATAATTTGTCTGCAGTTCAGTTTACATTTACATGTTTGAATTGAAAATATAATGTCTTTAAACAACAAAATAACCATTATGATTACATTGGTAATTATGATAAAAATTTATAAATTGTAAACTATTTTCTGGAATTCTGCCCTAGGAAATCTGAAAACAATGCTGTTTAGAACTTATCCTATCAATTTTTAAATATTTAATGCTCTAAAAATAAGTGATCATATAGCTCATGACTCTTGTAGGTTAAGTTAATTCATCCCTGCTAGCACCTTCAAAACCACAAGTCTGAGATTTTCTTATTTCCTCTGCTATGTAGGAAATGATGACAATAGTTGTTCCCCACTATCTCGCTGTCCTGCGGAGTGTACTTGCTTGGATACTGTCGTCCGATGCAGCAACAAGGGCTTGAAGATCTTACCGAAAGGTATTCCAAGAGATGTCACAGAGTTGTAAGTAGAGCTTGTCTTTCTTTTTCCTTGACAATCAATGGTTTACACACCCAAAGGAATAGAGACAAAACAAAAATCTTTAGAATCATGTTTGCAAATGACATCCTATGGGCGGTTAATTATTATGATCTAAAACCATAAATAAATAATACAAAAGCTAGTCCAGGGAACCTTGGGAATTCCTGGTTGTGTGAGTTTCTCTCTTTTGCACTGTAGGATTTCTCAGTTCCTTCATCATGCTAAGATGTACTGTGAAACTCCAAGAGATAATAATCAAATGTAGGATAGCTCCCACACTTATCTATGCCTCCAGTTCTTTTCTCATGGAGTATCTTACAAGACTAATGGTCCATGGAATACACTATGAGAAATGCTGTGTCTTTAGTTTATTTACAAAGTCTAGGATATTCTATATGGCAAATATTTCTTTAGCTCTACCACCCCTGGGAGAAAATTTTGCCACATGGGATAAATAATTATCTGGAATGTGGAAGAAACTGGTATAATCCTTGCCCTTAAGAAGATATACTGCTTTTTGGTACTTGAGTCAAAATTCTTAAGATTCAAAAGGGCACAGGACCAATTATCTGTGACATTTTCATAACTGATATTTAGCCACAAATTACATGACCAATATACAGATGTCTAGGCCTTCAGCATTGCACATACTCCCCTGGCTGCCTCGTGCTGCATATGTAGAATGGAATAAATCAGAGAATAAGCTGCTAGAATAATGATGCATGCATGCCCTGTTCATTTTATTTCTTTATCTCTAAACTAATACCTTGTTCTGGACGTGATTGATGTTAATACAACTGAGTTATTTTGCTTCTGTTTATTTTTTGTCTGTATGAAACCATGGAAAGACAATAATTTAAGTCCAGATGTAATTTATGCAGATGTGTACTTGTAATTTGTGCAGAAGCCAACACGTATTCCAAACGAGCAGGCTTGATAAACTTTTGGCAGTGTCTATCTTTGATAATGAGGTTCAAGAATATGTCACTACGTCACTTCGGTTTGTTAAGGTTGTTATTTCAAATTGTACAGCTCTTTGAATCTACTTTGGTTCTGAATGGAACACTCAGAGAAAGAAGGCACAATCACAGCATATGTGCACAAGACGTTCCTCTTAGATTCAAAATGCTGTAAAGTGTTCAGTCCCTCTCTTACTACCAACTGTAAATACTGTTTTATATGTACTGTGCAATTAAACACTTAATTCTTATCTTAATATGTTTGTATTTAAGATGATCACATGGGCCCCTTAACCTTCCTCTGTAGAGGATGCTAGATGCCTATAGAGTATTCTATATGCAAAACATTGATTTTAGGAATATCTTAACGGGTAGCATATACTCAGGCCATCCTTAATATTAAGTCTTTTCTTCTGCTGTTTTAATTGGCCTATACCTTTGTCTTTTTACTAGATTTTCATTTAAGAATCCTAAGCCTTCCTTATTAAGGTCCTTCAGACAAAATGCTTGATTCACATCCTATCTATGCTATCTATGTGCTTCTTCAACGATTAAAAAAATTGAATTTTCCATCTATTATACTGTATATTATTTAAAAAGTAGTCTTTTCTTCTAAACAAAGTAAGTTATGGAGATGAGAAAAATATTAACTCATCTTTTTTAATTCAAATTTTACCTCCCAGAGAACTAATTCTTAGAACCTTACCAAGTCAGCAGAATCCATGTCACCAGTAATGTGTAGGAATGTATTAGAAAAATATCTATGTGTATTCAATTATTAAAGATTTTGGGGAAAATAGTATTATTGGTAGACTAGTTTGAACAAATGATATCCATTATTTTTAATAAGCTCCGTGTAACTTCCCTCTTAGATTGTTTTACATATAAATATTTACAGTACACATTTTAATCTTTTTAACTTGCTGCGATGCTTTCTGGAATAAAAGGAGAAAACTGAACTATATAGGATGATACTTCCCTCTAGTGGTGGTAAGAAAAACTAGCTAACGGAAAGAAAACGGAGAGCAGTCAAAGAAATGATATGAAGTCAGAAAATTTGAGTAGGCATAAGGAGTCATAACATATGGTCAACTTTTAATCTAGCATTTATTACATATTTTTGAAAACTCATCCATTTTACATATGACTTTTTATTTTTTAAACATTAGAAATAGATTGTCATCTTAGACAACTTCTCAGCTACTTCTCTATCCAGAAGAAAATGCCATCCTCAACCTGAAATGTTAAGATGGACCGAAACACAGGTTTAGAAAAGGACCACATGTTCAATGAGCCAGAATTGTTTGTGGACACATAGGTAGCTAGATGGTACCAGTTGCTGAAAGACATGTGTGTTCTTCACTATCTGTATTCTAGAAAAGGACAGCATTGGAAGGAGATGAAATCTATTTTTTCTTTTGTGGCATCATAGATATAACTTCAAGAATTCAGTTAATTTTGTGTCTTTCCAGTTAGCCCAAAGCCTATCTATTTTCTGGTTATTTTTCTATCTCTAATAAGAAAAAAGAAAATTTATATATGGTTATGTGATTATTACAGTCACATATATATATATATATATATATATATACCGTATTTGCACACTTGATACATTTGTGAATTTCATGAAACCTCCTGAAATGATAATCACCAAGCAAACCTATGGTGGTTAAAAAGTGTTTTTCAACTTAAACCTAATTATGTTCAACTCTCCAAATATTTCCTTAAAAGTGTCCATTGTTATTCTAAGCGCATTGACACATGTTAAGACAGTAAAGAATGGTTTTGGCCACAGTAGCAAGGTTTTGAGTAGTTAATGAATTTCATGTTATTGTCTCCACACAAACACAAGCAAGCTGGAGGCTGACTAAAATTATGGTTGAATGAATAAACGTTCAATCTAACACAGAGATGGTTAAATGCTTGCCTTGCCTTGTTGGATAAACCACAAAGAACTGGACTCACAAGTCTCTTCTTGGTTTTATAATTTAGCCTTAGTGATTCACAAAGAATTCTGCTGGATTAGACAACTGCACAACTGTATTTTTCCCCCTTTTCTTCTCGTAAATAATGATCCAAGCCTACAGCGTGACATCTTAAAGGAAAAATTTCCAGGTGGTTCCTTGCCTCACTTAGGGCTGATATATTGTTCACTTATTTTATGATAGACCATCATTAATTTGTAAGATGATAATATTGTAACCTTGTTTTTAGGTATCTAGATGGAAACCAATTTACACTGGTTCCCAGGGAACTCTCTAACTACAAACATTTAACGCTTATGTGAGTAACATACTGTATTTTCCTGTCTCTGGCTATTCCGTCTCGTGAAAATGGGGCTGGCAAGGGGCAGAAGATTTAGTGAACCTTTCAGATATTATAAATCATTTACAGTTAGATGCTTTCCTCCTTGATCATTGTGGTTCTGGATCACCAGCTACATCTTCATTGAATATCAATCAGGCAATGGAATGTCTTAGAGAAAGGTCCTCCTCTATTCATGAAAGCACAAATACCAAACAGTCTAAGTAGTCAGAGAATTATAAAACTGCAGTAAAACTTGATACTTTCTTGATAATGAATGTGGGTGATTTTATGACAAGCCAAGGAAAGAAAAACAAAAAGCAAAGTCTTTATTTTTTACTTTAAGCAAAAGATGGTCGATGGTAATAACTTTATTCAAAATATATTATAAATTTAGTTTATTATGTTTGAGTTTCTTATATAAAGCATTATTAAGTGAGTTATGGGCTCCAAGTATTAAAATTTATTTTATAAAATCCATATATATCTATTTTGCAAATATTCCAAACCTGAAAAATACTGACATCTTGAGCATAAATGTCAACATACTGATTTTTTTTTCTGTTTGACTTGATATCTAAAATAATATTTTCTTTCATCAATGTAAACACCTTTTGACCATGTTTAAGTTGCCAATATACAAAGATATTTCAGTATACAAACTATGATCTGATTATGTGTACAGTGTTTTAAAATGGCTATAATCTTGTTATGTATAATATCACTCTTTAGAATAAGCTTGTTGGTAACTGAGAAAACTTTTCACAATACACACACAAAAAAATCAGGAAAACAATAGCAAAATGAAAAATACCTTATATTAATTTAAGTCTATCTGATTTTAGCGTAAATATAGTTAGCTTAAGAGGCAGATTGATAGTGTTCCTAGAATAAGGACTTTAAAAAATGAATCCTGGAGACCTAAATAGCAGAAAACATTGCATGCCCTGATATAAGCTCTAGGCTCTTTGAAGCTAGCTAAAATGCTATCGAACACTTTTAATTTTCCTAAAAATTGTGGGAAAATCAAGCACTTTATTGAAGGACAGATGATTAAATTAAAAAAGAATATCCTCTAAGATGTCTTATTCTGCTTCTAGTTACTTATTTGATAGCAGCAAGAACTGATTACATGTATTTTGTTCTGTTAAATAAACCATCAAATTGCTGCAATTTCCAAAGGTTCACTTTAGCAGAATTGGGTCATTTGTGGGATAACATGTGATTATTTACAGCCAGTTAAAAATGAAAGATGAAGATTTGTGGATCCAGAAATGGTTTCACCAGTACCTCATTAAACAGCTCTAGGCCAGTAACTCTGCTATTATAGATACATTTATTTTAAAATTTAGCTATAGTACTTCAGGAGCTAAAAAGATGAATTATAAATGTCCTAAAAGATTTCTACTAGTTTTACAATTTTTATGAGTTCATTTTACACATAAAAATATGTGGATATTTTAGTAAAGGATGAGACAATCTTTACCTTTTTTGAATCTTCCATTTATTCATTTTTGCTTCAGAAAAAGTTAGGGAATATATATAGTGACTATACATATAATATGAATAAAATAAAGTTCATAGAATACAAATTACATACAAATTGCCACCCATAGTATAAACTACATTTATAAATAGCCATTTAGCATTGATAAAAATTCATCATCTCTTCCATTTACTTAATATTTATTAACCAAATATTTATAGGGAACCTCCTGTGTGCCAGTGACTCAGTCAAGGGCAGGAGCACAGATGTTTTTAATGATAGCTTTTTGAGTGTAATTATTAATCAGGGTTTCTGTCAGTTGTTAAATTTGAGTACATGTATCAGTCAATATGTGTATCAATGAGGATAAAGTATGTGTATTTAATGGGACCTTCAAGCACAGAGGTTTATTTTTCCCGCACAAACTGTGTCTATTACAAGTCTCCTCCAGAAAGTTCTCTGTGGAACTTCACAAGTCTTGTAGAGATGGGGAGTAGAGGGGTACAGGGAAACAATCTCTAAAATTACTGCTCTGAAGGGAGACCGGCCACTTGTGCTTACACTTCATTGGCTAAAGCAAGGCAATGGCCACTCCTAATTTCAACAGGGTGGGGTGTCAAAATTCTGAGTAACATTATAATCTACCCCAAAGTGTAATTCAGTGTTTTGTTGTTTTCAGATAACAGCTGAGTGCTAGCAATACTGCTATGACTATAAACAAGGAAACGCTTCTCTTAGAATTACTAATATGTCCGTTTCTGTGGTTAATAGGGTACTCTATTTATTTGTTTTTCTCTTTTAGAGACTTAAGTAACAACAGGATAAGCACTCTTTCTAACCAGAGCTTCAGCAACATGACCCAGCTCCTCACTTTGTGAGTGTCAAAATGTGGTACAGAGTATTTATTAATTCACTAGACAAAATGCTTTTTCTAGATTCTGGACATTTCTGTGAACAAGACAGAGTATTTCTATTAGCATAAATAGACAAAAACTCAATATAGAAACAAGTGCAGATATTACAAAATGTGTTGGGGGTCAGTAAAAGAAACAAAGAATAATATATATTTATGGTGGGCTTAGGGAGCTCCTTCAGAGAAGGAAAAAACACCTTGGGGAGGGGATGGTTGAAACCACAACACTGGGAGGGAAGCATTCTAGATTGTTGTTTAGGAAATCAATATTTTGTGTTAGGGAGACAACACAAATACCGCAAATATATTGGGTATAAACACTGTCAGTTTATAAGATGTTCAGATAGCTATTTTCTTAACTGCTTTGTTTTGAAAATGACATTGGCCATTTTGGGATTCTTGAATAAAGCAAATTTGCATGTATATGCTTTCAGAATTCTTAGTTACAACCGTCTGAGATGTATTCCTCCTCGAACCTTTGATGGATTGAAGTCTCTTCGATTACTGTAAGCATCTTATATAAAACAAAATACCTCCTTTCTCAGGGATCTAAGGTTTGGGCTGTAAAAAAGACAACATTAAAACATGATTTAACTTCTTTGTTGATTCTCGACTATTTTATGACATTTTCATTAAGATTTACTATAAATATGGAAATAAAAAAAATATCTTACTGTGTCACTGTCAACACCTTTGGTCTGGACAACATAACTTTCTCTTTTGCAATACTTCCTGTTGTTGTAGTAATTTATCTGATTATTTTAAAGCGTTAAGATATATGGCTGGGCATGGTAGCTCACGCCTATGATCCTAGCACTTTGAGAGACAGAGGTGAGAGAATTGCCTGAGCCCAGGGGTTTGAGACCAGCTTGCACAACTTGGTGAGACCTTGTCTCTACAAGTAAAAAAAAAAAAAAAATTAGCCAGGTATAGAGGCATGTGCTTGTAATTCCAGCTACGTGGAAGGCTGAGGCAAAAGGATCACCTTAGCCCAGTAGGTCGACGATGCGGTAACCATGATAGTGCCTGGGTGATAGAGTGAGACTCTGAATCAAAATAGATAAATAAATAAATAGTTAAATAAATTAAGTTTTATGTAACTCCAAAAAATTTTGAAATACTTATAGGAAAATGTAATTCTTTAGAAATTACATAGTACATGAAAACATTTTTACTATAAAAATGTACTTTAAAGGATGTGAAATAAAGCATGTTCCTCAATCTCACTTTCTTACCTCAGCGTTAGCAGTTAAAACAGCTTGATGTGCTCTTCTGATTTTTTTTCATATGCATTTGTTTTTATACACCAATATATGTGTGTCCTCAGCTATCTATCTTTTAAAAGCCATGAATAGGATCCATTCTTGTTCTGACATTGGCTATTTTTATTAAACATATGCTTTTGATATTTTCATTCTATCATTTAGACATATGACTCAATTTTTAACTGGTGCAAAGTTATTATTTAATTATCTGCATCTTTACTGTAATTTGATTTCGTTACAAATTTTCATGAGTTCTATAAAGTATTCTGATGAACATCCTGTACTTTTATCTTGGTGCAAACATGCTAGAATTTCAGCAATGATGTAGGGAGGAAAAGTACTGTCAGGTATATTGGGAGGATACAAAAGCAACTGTCACGTTGACCCTCTAATATGATCTTGTCAATTTACAAATTCATTTTTCCAACAACAGTTGAGTAGAATACCTTTTTCCAAATCACTTGCGCAAACGTTGAATCTTATTAGTCCTTTTATTTTTGCCGTTATGACAGATTGAAAATTATTTTCTATTCATGTTCTCATTTGCAGTTCCAATTACTGAGGCATTTGAATGTATTTTGTGTATTGAGCATTTGTGCTTCTTATTCTAATAAGCCTGATCATATTATTCCCCCATTTTTCTCTTAGGTATTTTGTCTTTGCCTTATTAATGTAAATGTCTTTATGTGTCCATTGGATGACCCTGGACTTGCAGGTCTTTTTATAAAGGAATTAATCCTTTTATCTTATATAAATTAGAAGTATTTCTCATTCTGTTTCTTGTATGCAATTTTTTATTAGATGGATGTATATTATGTTGTCAAAAATTTAGCATTCTCTTCTCTTATGGTTTCTAGGTTTTATGTTGTACTTTTGAAAGCCTTCTCTTCCCATGTTTATAAAATAAGAGCTCTTAAATATTTTCTTTTGGTGCATTTTTAATTTTTACATTTTATTTTGTACATATTGTGTTAGGTAGAAGCTCTCTTTCTGGTTTCTCAAATAGATACCCAGTTGTATCAAAACCATTGAATAGTGCATCTTTTCTGCACTGACATAAAATGCTTGTTATAAACTAAAGTCTCATATATGCATGAGACTTTTTTTTTAACTCTCTGAAATGTAGAAAATTTATTAATTTTTTTTCTTGCTTTTAGTTCTCTACATGGAAATGACATTGCTGTTGTGCCTGAAGGTGCTTTCAATGATCTTTCTGCATTATCACACCTGTGAGTACCTATTTCATGAAATTAGTTTAGGGTCACATTCTCCTTAGTGAGTTTGGGACAGTCCTCTACCACTTCTTTAATTGTAACATCATAAGACGTGTTTGGTGTCATCTTTAAAGAAAATGTGAAGATTTTCAGCCTGGATAGTATGCCTTCTAGAATAGGGTCCCCAACCTCCGGGTCATGGACCAGTCCCAGTCCATGGACCAGTCCATGGCCTGTTAAGAACAGGACCACACTGCAGGAGGTAAGCAGCATATGAGCGAGTGAAGCTTCATCTGTATTTACAGCCACTCCCCATTACTCGCATTACCGCCTGTGGTCCACATCATGTCAGATCAGTGGCGGCATTCGATTTTCATAGGAATGCAAACCCTATTGTGAATTGCACATGTGAGGAATCTGGGCTGCACACTCCTAATGGGAATCTAATGCCTGATGATCTGAGGTGGAGCTGAGGCAATGATACTGGCACTATCGCCCTTCACGCTCAGATAGGACCATTTTTGCAGGAAAACAAGCTCAGGGTTCTCACTGTTTCTGCATTATAATGAGTTGTATAATTATCTCATTATCTATTACAATGTAATAATATAAATTAAGTGAACAATAAATGTAATGCTCTCAAAGCATCCCCAAACCATCCTTTCTCTCCCCAGTCCATAGAAAAATTACCTTCACAAAACCAGTCCCTGATGCCAAAAAGGTCGTTCTAGAAGGTAGTTTAATTTTCCTTCCTGGCTTTTATTTCCCATTAGTTGAGTTCTCTTTACTTAACTAAAAGTGTGTCTTCGAAAAATTTCTCCCCAATTGTTATTAGCCTTATGCCTTTTTTTCTCATTATTCTCTGATTCTAGACTATTAGTTCCCCTTCTACTCAATCTGTCCCAACAGTGCTTTTCCAAGTCACATTTCAAGTATCACCTTCTCCCTGAAGCCTATTCTGATTTGCTCAGATTGGATGCATTTATTTAGCAAATATTATGCAGCATCAACTATAGCATTAAGCAAAAGTAAAATTGCATGGTTCAAGACATTACAGTCTGGTTGTGAGACACAGCCAATTCCTTATATTGAGAGAAGTGTTTTTTCTTTGTTTTTTCTATCATAGTAACCTGTTTGTACTTCCATAGTTTTTTTAAGTACAGTGAAATAATTTAATACATATGTGATAGAGTTAAAAAAAAACTCACTTGAGCCTAATTTCATTATCACTAGGCATAATATTAAGACTGTGCAAACTTTCAGGAAAATTTAGGGAGCAGCCCTAAGCTCCAAAGCCTCCTTGGGTGATGTTGAGTCTGGTGGCACCTGGTGGCAGTAATTTGCTTCAACCTATCAATGTCAGTTGAACTCCAGTTCTCTGAGAGAGGTTACCCACTATATTTCCCCAGGCTTTGCACTTTTTTTCAAAACCCACAAACTCCAAGATAAGAAGTTTATAAAATTAAAAAAAGGGGATGGTTGTAGAATAGCTTCCAATAGTCAATTGTGTCACATCTGAGTTTACCTTATAGTTCTATGTTATTAATATGGATTTTTGTACATCCATCTGTCAGACTGGTGCCTACTATTAGTATTCCTTCCACTGAACTACCAGGTCCTTGAAGCAAGACCTCTGCTTTTTCATCTCTGAGTCCCATCACCCACCTCCAAGTTGACCTCAGGGCCACTCCTTTACAAACTCCATGCCTGCCATGTGCAGGAGGTACAATTAGAATGAAACTCCTAGCTCAGGGAGGCAGGGCTGCAGTACTGTCTGATAGATAAGTTCACATAAAGGAGGAAGTGGCCATTCTGCTAGTGTCAGGGTCATGGATCAGAAGAGGCTGCAGAGAAAGGATTCTGCTTGAGATGAGCAGAACTTTCCCTTAAGTGAGGACACTCCCCCCCCACAAGCAATTTGAATCCTCTGACATGTATCCTGTTCTGCCCTGTATTTCATTCATGCACTTGCCTTTTACTTCCTAGATACAAAGAGCTCAGCTTTATTCACTTTTTCCACTTTCTCCCCTGTCATAGTTTGGACTTGGCAGATGTCAGTGGAGATGACATCACATGACTCAAAACCATCATTTTGCTCACTTTTAATCTGAAGGATTTGAATCTGATATACATGTGAGCACAACACTCACTGTATTCCAATTCTTAGAGTTGGGCACTAAAACTGCCAAAATATAAAATTTTATAATTTTACAAATATATTTTGGGGGTTGCCTAAAAAAGAGAAGGATTAATTATGCTTAGAATGTGGATCTAGAAATATTACTAACCAAAAATTATTTAAATATAAATCAGAACTAATCAGTTTTTAAATGCTACTATGCATCTACTATTTGTGCCCAATCTTAACAAGTTTCTCTAATCCCAGTTTCCTAATCTGTAAAGTGGATTATTAATAATACTGACCTCATAAAATTACTATTCAGGATAAAATGAGGTAATCCGTGAAATGGCTTATCCTAGCTCCTGTATATAGTACCACTACAATAAATGTTATCTATTATCTTGATTACTTTCCCATTATTGCTCTACATATGTGAATAGGACCCATGAAATGAAACTTTGCAAAGGGACTCTAGGCATCCTTAGTGTTTAGTATTGTTAGTATTCCACGTGCTTTCTTATCTTTGTGCCTTTGTCCCTTACCTGGAACTTCCTTCCCAATCTTTTCCATCTACTTAACTCTACCTGTCCCACATCTTGGAAACTTTTAACCACCAGGTCCCCCAGAAAAGTTCTGTTTGTTCAGTCATCTTGTAAGTACCTCTGCTATAGCACATCTCACGAAAATTCTTTATGCCTATAATTATATGCTAGTCTCTTCTGCGAGAGGAGTTCTTTGGAGGTAAGAATAATGTGTTATGCATATTTTGGTCTGTAGAACCTTGCATAGTGATCGAGTCTTTAGTAAATATTTGGTGAATGAAGGAAGTGTTCATGCACTTAGGTGTGCTTACCCATCTCTGTAAATATGAGGAGACCTTCTAAAGCACAGACATGTGTTAACACCAGTGACAACTCACTAAATCCCAGATGTACATTAATTAGGAATATGGGGAATCCAAAGTGTCTCTATTTTCTGCTAAATTGCTATTCTCAAAAAATTTTATACTATAGGGATTTTCTACTGAGCATCAATTTGAATTCTGTTCCCTTAGGAAATAACAATACTTCCATACTTGTGTGTGTATGTATGTGTGTGTGTGCTTTTGTGGTGTTGTTTTTCCAGAGCAATTGGAGCCAACCCTCTTTACTGTGATTGTAACATGCAGTGGTTGTCCGACTGGGTGAAGTCGGAATATAAAGAGCCTGGAATTGCCCGCTGTGCTGGTCCTGGAGAAATGGCAGATAAACTATTACTCACAACTCCCTCCAAAAAATTCACATGCCAAGGTATTGTTTCCAATCATGTGTACCTCTTTTCAAAAATTACTATATTAAGTCAAAAGGAAAAACAGACAACCATTTGTCACTTGACTTCAAAGGTATAATCAAAGAACACAATGAAGAATTACTTTTTCCCCCTGTGCTTGCACAAGACAAGTTACCTGAGGTGCCCAAGGAACGAATTCGGTTTTCAAATAAGTCTCAGAAATAGTCCTATGGAAATGACCAAGTTTTCTTGAAAATGTATTTAAAAATGCAGAGTACACAGTGTGTGGAAATTGCTGTCATGGCCTCTAACAAATAAAATGTTTTGCTTTTGCCTTGTCTGAACATGTGCCCTGCTCCTAGGGCTACCAGGGCCCTGTGGCTTCCTCGTCCCAGGTAAGGAGAAACAGGCCTTCCTGAGTGATCAGCCCAAACCTTCAGACTCACCTCATGTGCTGCAGACTTCCCGTATTGATGTTTCTATTTTTTGCTGTGTCCCTTTTCTTTCCCTGTGTTTTATGTATTTGTGAATTCTAAATGGCGTTTTAATAACAAATACCGTTTTATTCTTTTATTACAAGAGCAATACACATCCATTATAGGAAGTCCAAATAGGAAAATGTAAACAATAAAAAGCAACTATTTTTTTTCTGCAAGAAGAAATAAAATTAACCATTGATCACAATACCTAGAGATAACCACTACCAAGCTTGTTTTGTATATATTTCCACTTATGGTAGTCAAACATATGGATGTGGGTTTCTTATAAAAAAGTCAGATAGAAGGTTACTATTATTCTTAGATTACATACCTTTTAAGAGAGCTGCTCATAATCTTAGATGGAAAAGAAAAATCCTTAGAAATTCTAAATGTATCATCATAAAAAGGCTATTTACCTTTTTTTAGTTCTACCATGCAGAACTAAATTCCAGGTGCTGTGGAGCATAGAGAAGTTTATGGTATGGTCTTGCCTTCCAAGACTTGCCAACTAAACTGAAAAGATAAGTTTTCAACACTTAAACATTTATGTAGGAAAAACATATTTAAGTAGATAAAACTGCGCAGCGGGTCACAGTGTGAACTCTGAAGCCCAGCCTGGCTGGGGCTAAAGTACAATTTTACTTTTCAGTCCTTGGGTAACTAGTTTAGTCAATTAACCAATCTGTGCCTCAGTTTCTTCATGTGTAAACAAGAATGATGATACTAACACTCTGAAAGGGTTTTACTAAAATTAGATGAGTTAATATATGTAAAATGCATGCTTCATACACTGTACTGTTCAGTATAAGTTAGCTGCTGATTGTATTGTTATAATATTTCAAAACACCAAAGAAGATGATCTGAGCCACTCCATGATTTATTTTTTTAAAAAAAGAATTTTCAAAAACTATGCGTTCCATAAACGTGTTTAAGTTAGTATCCAATGCTTTAAAAAAAATGTAGAGTACAGTTTGGGATTAGGTATACAAGTAATCTTTGTATTGGCAAAAGTTGTAATTTGCAGCACGTTATAAGTATCGACATTTTACAACAAAACTCTGCTATTCTTTTAAATGTATTTGGTGGAATCTAAATACGAGAGCTAATTTTAAAAGACAAAAACAAGATCCTCCTTAAAATATTGCATTGTTTTTATTTCCCTAAACCTCTATTTTTTTCTCCTTGAATTAATTCCTATTTCCATTACCTCAGAGAATTGTATCATTCTTTGCTACAAAAATAAGTATTTAATTGGGATTTGAAAATGTCCTGCCACCAGAAGTCTGTATGTTTTTATATTTTTATCTGAGTTGAATTATTGCTCTGGATACAAGTGCATCTTTGCTTGAAACAGAATAATTATTTATCAGTATTTTAATATTTATATTAAAAATTAAAAGTAAGATTGTATTGAAGTGCCTCGCTGGGATCATGTGCATTGATTGCAAGAATCTTAGCAAATAACTGGTATTTTAAATTGTTCTTTTGTAATCCTGGATCTTTACAGTGCCCCATGAGAGGTTTGCTATTCTTTTGTAAAGTGAGGAAGAGATGATTTGCAAAGAGGAGATAAGGAAGATAAAACTGGCAAAAATAAAAACATGTTCTTGGGCAGGCTGTCTGAAGATTACATGGGGAAGTTAAGAGAATGTAAACTGATTCTGGCACACCTCTTTGTGCCCAGCAATAGTCATCCTTTTTTCAGAAAAAATCTGGTGCTTTCCTGCATTTCTTAAAGTGTATAAATCCCTGATGATATGTTTTGAAAAAAAGTTTCAGAACACAATTTTGAGAAATGCTGCTTGTTTGTATTCCATTAACGTTTGTTCCAGTTTAGAGCATCACAGTTTACATTGATTTATTAATATTTTCTGAGGCCCAAGATGTCTGTACAGGCATATCTTGTTTTTTTATTGCACTTTATTTTATGTTCACGTCACAGATTTTCTTTTTTTTTAATTGAAGGTTTGTGACAACCTTGCATCCAGCAAGTCTATCAGTGCCATTTTCTCAATAGTATGTGCTTACTTCTTGTCTCTGTGTCACATTTTGGCAATTCTCGCAATATTTCAAACTTTATTATCATTATATTATATCTATTATGGTAATCTGTCATTCATAATCTTTGATGTAACTATTATAATTGGGGATGTTATGAACATGCCCATATAAGATGGTGAATGTAATAAATAACTGTTGTGTGTGTTCTGTTTCTCTGACCAGTTGTTCTTCCATCTCTGTCTCTCTCACCTTGTGCTTTTCTATTCCCTGGGACACAACATTATTGAAATTAGAATTAATAACACTACAATGGCCACTACATGTTTAAGTAAATTGAGTCATGTGTCTCTCACTTTAAATCAAAAGCTCTAAATGATTAAACTTAGTCAAGAAGGCATGTCAAAAGCTGGAATAGGCTGAAAGCTAGGCTTCATGTACTGGTTGGCCAAGATGTAAATGCAAAAGATAAGTTATTAAAGAAAATTAAAAGTGATACTCCAGGTGAACACACGAATAATAAAAAAGCAAAAGAGGCGTATTGCTAATATGAAGAATGTTTAGTAATCTGGATAGAAGACTAAACCAGCCACAACATTCCCTGAAGCCAAAGCCTAATCCAAGGCCCTAACTCTCTTCAATTCTATGAAGCCTGAAAGAGGTGATGAAGCTGAAAAAAAAAAATTAACAGAGGTTGGTTCATAAGGTTTAAGGAAATAAGTCACTTTCATAATATAAAAATGTAAGGTGAAGCAGCAAGTGCTGTAGAAGCTGCAGCAAGTTATCCAGACCTAAGTTCATCGGTGTAGGTGTCTACGCTAAACAACAGGTTTTCAATGTAAACAAAATAGCCTTCTATTGGAAGAAGATGCCATCTAGGGCTTTCATAGCTAGAGAGGAAAAGACAATACCTAGCTTCAAAGTTCAGGCTGACTATCTTCTTAGGAGCTAATGCAGCTGGTGACGTTAAGTTGAAGCCAGTGCTCATTTCTCATTCAGAAAATCCTGGGGCCCTTAAGAATTATGCTAAGTCTACTATGCTTGTGCTCTATAAATGGAAGAACAGAGCCTGGCTGATAGCACATCTGTTTATAGCATGGCTTACTAAATATTCAACGCCTGTCACTGAGACTTACTGCCCAGAAAGATTTGTTTCAAAATATTATTGTTCATTGACAATGCACATGGTTACCCAAGAGCTTTGATGGAGATGAACATGCCTTATGACACAACATTCATTCTGCAGCCTATGGATTAAGGAGTAATTTTGACTTGTAAGTCTTATTACTTGAGAAATACATTTTGTAAGGCAGTAGCTGCCATAGGTAGTGATTCCTCTGATGGGTCTGGGGAATGTACATTGAAATCCTTGTGGAAAAGAGTCGTCATTCTAGATGCCATTAAGAACATTTGAGATTTAGGGTAGAAGGGAAAATATTAGCGTTAACAGAAGTTTGGAAGAAGGTGATTCCAATCCTCACGGATGACTTTGAGGAGTTCACGACTTCAATGAAAGGAGGAACTGCAGATGTGGTAGAAATAACATGAGAACTGGGATTAGAAGTGGAGCCTGAGGATATGACTGAGTTGCTGCAATCTCATGATAAAACCTGAACTGACCAGGAGTTGCTTCTTATGGATGAACAGAGAAACTGGTTTCTTGCAATGAAATCTATTCCTAGTGAAGATGCTGTGAACGTTGTTGAGATGACAACAGAGGGTTTAAAATATTCCATAAACTTAGTTGATAAAGCAGATTTGAGAAGACTAACTTCAATTTTGAAAGTTCCACTGTGGGTAAAATGCTGTCAGGCAGCATTAAATGCTACAGAGAAATCTTTGGTGAGAGGAAATCTCAATCAATAGGGCAAATGTCATGGTTGTCTTATTTAAGAAATTGCCACAGCCACTCCAAGCTTCAGCAACTATCATCCTGATTAACCAGCAGCCATCAACATCAGGGCAAGACCTTCCACCAGAAAAAAAAAAGGTTATGACTTGTTGAAGGCTCAGATGATCGCTAGCATTTTTTAGCAACAAAGTATTTTAAATTAAATTATGTACATTTATTTAGACATGATGATATTACACACTTAATATACTACACTGTAGTATAGACATAACTTTACATGCATTGGGAAACATAAAAAATTATGTGACTCTCTTTATTGCAATATTCACTTAATTGTGGTGGTCTGGAACTGGACCTGCAGTATCCCCGGGGTATGCTTATACATACATTCTTAAATATTTGTGTGACTCAAGATTTATCTAATTTGACCTTTTTTAAAGGAATCCTGTGATAATGGATTAATCCTCTCATGTATTTAGAAAATTAGTCATTATCAGCACTGCTTAATACAACTTCCTGCAGTGATCTCTTCCTCACTTTACTCCAGAAACTTTTCCCTACTTTACTTCATCTCTTCCACACTTTACTCCAAAAACTCAGAGTAGGAAATAGTGTGGAAGAGAAAGATGCTTGTGAAAGAAGGATGGCTAGTGTAAGTGAGCATAATCCTGCTGTTTGGTCAAGCAGACATGTGTGAGGTTAGTGCTACAGGGAGAAAGAACTGTAGGAGCAGAGGTGCACTGTAGGAAGTTCTAGACCTGTTCCAGGACCACCAGAAAACAGTAGTTCTGAGACTTGTAAATTGTCACATGATGTAAGACCCTAAATCTGTCAGCCCAACTGTGGCAGTTTACTTTATTTTTTTTTTTTTTTGAGTTGGTGTCTCGCTCAGTCGCCCAGACTGGAATGCAGTGGCCGCTCCCGGCCACCGCAGCCTCGACCTGCTGGGCTCCGGCGATCCTTCCGCCTCAGCCTTCCAAGTAGCTGGAACTAAAGGTGCACGCTACCACGCCCGGCTCATTTTTTTGATTTATTGTAAAGATGAGGTCTCGCCAAGTTGCCCAGGCGGGTCTCGAACCCACGGGCTCGGGCAATCCACTCACCTCAGCCTCCCAAAGCGCGGCATTACAGGCTGAGCCACCAAGCCGGGCAGTTTACTTTAATATTCACTAAATTATCAGATCGATAGATTGCATGCATTTCAAGGGATGTCTTCCGTTTGATAGCAAAATGGGTGTAAGCCAGTTGGCAAGCAGTGTACACATTCAGGACTCAACGAACCTAGTGCAGTTGCATTTAGTAGACTTTGGAGTTTACTTTTCTATACTTTAGTATAATTTTAGATGATAACAAGCATCAAAACTCATAATACCCTTTGCCAGCATTTGTATTCGCATTTGTCAAAGTATCGTGAAGGTTCATTGTCTTATTAAGACCCTACTAGTCCAAGGTTTATGACAATTTAGAATGGATCTTTGCCAGTACTACCACTACTACTACTGATAATAATAACTAACTTCTGTTGAGTAGTTTGCCTTATGCTGAACACTTTACATAAGTCTTTATCTCTTTTTATGTGTGTGTGTCAGAGTCTCACTGTCACCCTGGTTAGAGTGCAGTGGCGCAATTACTACGGCTCACTCACAATTACGGCTCACCCTGGGCTCAAGCAATCCTTCCGCATCAGCCTCTCAAGTAGCTGGGATGACAGACACATGCCACCATGCGCTGCTGTTTTTTTAATTTTTATTTTTTGTAGAGACAAGTTCTCGCTCTATTGTCCAGGCATTGATCCACTGTTAATGAGATATTTCCTTTTCTATTGCTGACTCTAAATATGAACCCCTAGGATCAAATAGTTCTCCCACCTCCGCCTCCCAGAGTTCTGGGATTACAGGTGTGAGCCACCATGCTCACTTTTAATCCTACCGTCATTCCTATAGTGAGTGGTGTCATTTTCCCATTTGAGAGATGAAAATATTGGAATTTAGAGAGATTAAATAATTTGTTCAAAATCGGTCAGCTGTTAAGTGGAGTTGGAATTTGAACCTTGACTCGAATTGCAGAGCTTACTGCTAACGCTTATTTCTCAAAAAATTATCATTATAAATAAGGTTGCCAACCTATTAGTGAAACACACACAGAAAATGAAAATTTTGAACTACCCTCAAAAGCTTTACTAGAAACTCATAAGAAGTGGATTGGTGAAATACAAAGTATTTTCATCTATTAAAATAATTCACTCAAATAAATATGATTACTATGCTATTGAGTATACATGCTTTATGAGCTTGAAAGCAACAAAATAATGTTTTTAAATGATTTTAAATTTGAGGTTTCCATATTTTAATTTAATATTTTTATAGTTATGCCTGTCCATTGTGCTTTTATTTTATTTATGAAAATCTTGTTAGTACAAACTCTTCATATTAAGGTTTTTAATATATAATTTCAAATTACATCAGGAAGATGAATATTCTTTATTTGAAGATATATTTGCATAGTTATATTTAAATATACTTTAAATGAGTCCTGCTAGGAAAGGATATCCTGTAAATTTGAATAATTCTTTTAATAAAATTTATTCTCCACTTTTCAGAGTATTTTCTTTACAGTGTACTTTCATTGTTTTGGTGTACACTAGAAATAAATGAATAGGAAAAAATAAATTATCAAATCATATTTAATTAATATCAAGGTAGAGCACTCTTGAATGGGAAGCAGATGGTCATGACTGTTTTTATAACCCAAATATCCTGTCCTTATCTTTTGAATATAAGATGAAGTTAGAGTAATCAAGCAATAAAACAGAGGTTTTTGTCCTCTCCAGGTTTTCACTGAGAAAGTCAGCAAGGAAAGTGGAACATTGTTAATCTGTAATATTCCCTTAATTGATCTTGGTTCAGGAAGATGTAACTGTAGAGGAAACTAAATTTTTATTTTTATATTTGATAGACATTTATTAAACACATGTGCTAAGATATGAACAGTCTGATTGAAATGAGTGATGTATTTCTTCATTCATTCAACAAATATTACTTCGTTTCTACCAGGTACCAGACATGATCTTAGGTGTTAAGAATAAACAAATAAACAATAAACAGTTCAGAGTAAAACCCCTGTCCTCATGTAGGTTATACTCTACTGATTGATAGATATATTTAAATAGATAATTCTAAAAGCAATATGGAAGTCTTGTGATAGAAATATGTATAAGACATTATTGATATGTATCCATACCAAATAATTATGGAATTATAACTGATCCTGTTCAGTCTCAGAGACTATCCAGAAATTCTTATTGTGTGCCAAGTGCAACTAAGACTACAACACAAAAGAAGGAAAGAGACCCAAATAGGCAAGTGTCAAGTAGCCATGAGCTCAAAAAATGAGGAAAGGTATAGCTTTTACAATTGCTTCATTTGTAAAGGCCAGCTAAAAGTCAAGGAAATCTGGGACATCTTTAAATCCTGAGATAATCAGCATTTTACCATTACCATGGTTGATCTCTTCCCCTAATTTTACATGTTGAGAATTTTCTAGAATTTCACATCTCTCAGCAATAACATTGTAATATTACTGTTTATCTTAACAAGATCACGTATTCCCTTTGGGTGCTGTCTTTGATAAACTTGAATGAGGTCTCTTATTTTGTGTCTCAAAATTGTTGATTGATATTTTTAGTCATTTAATTAAATATGCAGGCGATTAAATAATTTAGCCCAAATTAGAGTAATGAAAAATTCACTAGTTAGATCAATTTTGGAGCATTGTCTAGAACTTGGTCAAATCCTTTTTACATTTTTTGGTTTAATATTATTAGCACATAGTTAGTATTTGAAATAATCTTAACTTTTGGAGATTTTTATTTGCTTATTGGCAAAAGAGAACATTCAGGTTTGTACATAGTTATTTGTCAGAAGCACCATGTTTAAAAAACAAAAAAGGACTTTTTTTATTATACTTTTAAAAACATAAACCATGAGGAAAATTTTAACAGACATTTAATAGGTGAAGAGAACCAACAATGCTTTGTTCTTATATCGTTTACATCTTATATCTTTTACATCCGTGTTCTTTCTTTTACAGAAATGATTGTATTGTATTGTTATTTTTATTTAATTTTGACTCAAGAATTTTATTTACTGGCCTAAGGTCATATGTAATTGTAACAAATGACCAAGCCTAGTAACCTAAGAGGTGTAATAATACTCTGTGTTTTTAGATAACCATTTATTTAATTCAATTTTATAGATTTTTAACCCCCATCCTTTGGTGATCATCTCCACACCTCCACTGAAACTGGAAGAACACCAAAGGCTTTGATCTTGCCAACCGCAGTGGCTTCTTTTTTCTGTTGTTATCTTTACTTGTTCTTTTCATCCCAAGACACTGGAAGCCACGGCTTTTTCCTGTACATTATGTTGGCCTCTTCATTCCTTTGTTTTTTTCCATACACCTTTTTTTTTTTTTTGAGTTGAAGTCTCACTTCATCGCCCAGTCTAGAGTGCAGTGGCACGTTCACGACCACCCCAGTGTTGACCTGCTGAACTCCGGTGATCCTTCCACCTCAGCCTTCCAAGTAGCCAGAACTACAAGTACACTCTACCGTGCCCAGCTAATTTTTGATTTATTGTAGAGAAGAGGTCTTGCCAGGTTGCCCAGGCTGGTCTCAAACACACAGGCTCAGGCAATCCACTCACCTCGGCTTCCCAAAGTGCTGGGATTACAGGCTGAGCCACCAAGCCTGTCCTCCAAACACTTTTAAATGTAGACACACGTGATGTTACATCTTTAGCTCCATTAAATTATTTATTGATTTTAGTCCCTGGATTCAAATATCTATCTATGACTTTTCTTATAAGCTTAAGATTCATATTTCTACCCACTTAGTGGGTTCCTCTCCTTTGATGGCTTGCAGAAATTTAAAGCACATTTTCCAACACATATTTCAACATATGCATTCTCCTTCCTCATATTCATTCTCGGATTGAAACACATATGTCTTTATTGCTGAACTGAATGTTTTTCTAGAAACTCAGGCATTTCACTTGATTTTAATCTCTTAAAACCTACCCAAGTGCCAGGCACAAAGTAGATCCTCAATAAATATTTGACAAATAAAGGGAATAATGGACTGCTAACAAATATGAATTTGATATTAATGCTTAAGAAATGCGGTAATATAATATCAAATGGCACTAGAATCATTGGTTTTAAATAAAAACCTCATTTTAGTTAATTGTGCCTGACATCAGATATTCCTTACATGTTGCCTTTGATGTACCTCTGACTGCATACAAGGGTAGCACTAGAGGATTTTGTTATTTGACTCATGTTTCCCAGAGATGCCAAAATGAAGGGAGACTCTGGGTTATAATAGGAAATTTTTGTCTGGAGCTTTTGGTAATAAATCAAAATGAGATACAATTCTCAGTGGGTAGCAATATTGGTGTCAGGTGCATAACTAGTGATTTGAGTCAAGTAAGCAAGTTTGCCTGCAAGCTTTAATGGATTTGAGGTCCTGTAGTTCTTCCATTAAAGATTAAAGTAACTGGCAGAGACAGATTGTTAACCAAACTTTTTTCTCTCATTTTCCTTTGAATTATTAAACTAACACACCTCCATCTGTATAGCCGATGCTATAAAGCTTTCTTAATCCAAGAAGAAATCTTAAATCAATCCACTTATCCTAGACTGGCCTCTTTCATTTCAGGGACAAAGATGTGTATCCCCAAAGCAAGACTTATTGTCTCCTCTGGGACACACATTTTGTGGGGGCTAATTTGTTGGTAATATGTTAACATTTTTTGGAACCAGTTAGCTTTGGGAAGGAGAAAACCTTGAAAATTATAGTTCCCTATCAAGCAGCAAGACAAGAACCAAAAAAAAAAAAAACCACTTTCTTAAAGCTGCACTGTTTCCTGGTACTTGTCCACACCAAATTTACAAATCACAGTTGCATCTTTAAGAGCAGAAAGTCGTTAACTCTCAGTGTTATTACCCAGTGCGACTTTCATGCCCCCATGGGTTTCATAATAGTCCCCTTAGCTTCCCCAAATTTGAGCAGCTCCCATTATATAAAGAAGATATAGAGAATATGCAGGGAAATTGTGATGAATTGATAAATGCCAAGCTCTAGTTTGCCTTTATCTGTGTTGAAATTTGAACCAACAGGCAAATAATATTTTTTCTTTTAAATAAAACACTTCTGTTCCCTGCATTCTGACTTTTTGAAAGTCAAAAGGTGTCAGTACACGCTGTGATTTCTGTGCTTCATGTCACTAGGTCTCCTGCTTGACATTTTTTAACATCTTATTTAAAACCTAAAATAGCCCATTGGGATGACTGCCATTATGCTAATGCCACACACTTAAGTGTCAAATCTGGGTCATTAACTTGGGTTGATGGACTTCAGATTTTGTGCCCAAGATTTCTATGTATCATGCTGAAAGACTTACCTACTTTCTGTTCCTGGACATCCTCTTGGTCATGTAGGACTCATCAAGTGTGTAAAATTCTACAGGTGTTGGTTTGCTCCAGGAGAGCTGTGTCAACTTGACTCCCATTTGTGACTTTATTTAGCATCTTCCTTTAGCTCTGATATCCTTTCATTATATAAACAGATTAAAAATGTCATTCCCCTTGAATAAGAAGATTTCAAGAGAGGATCCCTAAGAAAGTGTGCTGGATGAAAAATGAATCACACATTGGAGGCAACTAGAAGATAGAAGATGGACTTAGAAGAAGCACAAAATATGAGTAGGAAAATCAAGTAGAGAGAACCAAATACATGGAATATCATTCTAAGGAATTAGACTATAGAAATAAGTAGATTTAGATAAAATCAGAAGGACTTTGAGTTCAATAGAATGACAATCTAAGATAGGGAAAGTTTATATCATTTTAAGACATTTGGAGATATCAGAGAATGCTGCTAACTGGAACTTATTTGACGGACAAAATACATCTTGAATTACTGTTTACTCAAACTTAAGTAAGAAGTAAGAAATTATCTTCAAAGAAGTGTTTAAAACAAGAGCATGAAAAGAGGAAGCAAATAGAATGTAGTAGTTGACTTTACCACTGGTAAAGTTGGTAGCAATGAACTTGACTAGTCTGAAGAAGTTAGAGCTTAATATTTTGCTATATTCCCAAAGATAATGTCATCAAAACAGTCCAGAGGATTTAAGAAATTGTCAGAGATGTCTGGATATAGGAGGGAGATTGTTATCTTGATTCTTTAAGCTAAACTCAGAATATTCAAAGGTACAAAAATCTCCCTTCATATACCCATGAGAAATCGCCAATATGAAAATAATTCAGCATAGTTAGATATTCAGGAAACCAAATCTGGTCTTGGAAAAAAGTGGAGAAACTAGATAGAGCTTATTAATCAAATGAGGTTCAGTGACATTTATTAAATAAATCTTGACTATGTGGTAAACTGAATGGGACTACTTCTGCCTGGCAGTTACATTGCCAGTATACTCTGTTAAATTATTCAAAATGTATTCAGTTTTTTTTCCCTCTAAAACAATCTTTAGCTTCTCATCTAAATACTCAGGCATACTTTTGGAAAAATGACACATTCCACATTGAACTTAAAAACTGCCAACTCTGACCTCCTCTATTTCATCAATAGCCTTACAAGGTTGAAAGCACATTAATAGGCCAAAAGACATTTTTACTCAAGGTCTTGGAAAGTGGCCACAGAGAATGTTTGCTGTCCTTGCATTTGCTGACTTGCTATTTTGCTGGTGTACATTCTTAGCCGCTTCATCCTACGCCTTTGTTCTGAGTTTAGATTTGTGTTTCTTCTAGCTCAGCTAAGGAATCCATTATCAATGAGCTATTTCTTTTTCTGTTGCTGACTCTAAATATGATAACTTTAGCAAACATGAAGCCATTTGGCCACCACATTGTTTCCTATGCTCTTACATTCGTTAGTTTCTGTCAATTGACCAGACACTCAAACAAGAGCTTTAATTCACAAAATAATTGAATGAAAGTTAGTTTATTTGAGCAAAAGTCATAGGCCTCTTTGGGTGAAGGCACCTTGGAAAATTAGAGCAGTGATAGTTGCAGACTGGGGGAGGGCTGTTATGCAAGATAACTTTGCTAGGAATTGTGTAATGAAACAAGCAATCAGAATGATCATTGCTAGTTTCAGTGAGGATAAAGAGCAATGGAGAGATTGGTGATAGAAATATAATTATTGTTCCTATTATAAAATATCTGTGTTTTATAAGAAAGATGCCAGCCTGCCATTGTGCTTGCCAAACACAGTTGCTCACATCCAATACCAAAAGTAGCATTAGTGGAGCATAATTTTATGAGGACAGTCCAATTTTTACATTATTAGCCATTTATTAGATAAATATGTATGAACAAAAAAATAACTTCAGCAAAATTTGCATTTGTCTAGACCTTTTATGGATCATGAATTTTTTTTTTAAAGTACAATTGATTTGTTTATTGAAGCATGAATGAGATGTAAGTTACCAGATAGCTAAAGAAAAGCATAAAATAAAAGGCAAGGAATAAACATATATGAACAGTTAATAAAATGCAAGAGCACTATATCAATTGTTGTTGCCATTTTTGAGCATATTTTCTATATTCATTGCCTAATGGATACGATCTCTAAGTTTTACAACTTCCCTAAATGATAGTTACCTTTATCACCATTTTAGAGAAGATGAAACTGAGACTCAGAAATATTATTAAATGATTATAGGGAAGAAATGATAAATTAGTAGAACAGGGGAATATGTAGTAATGGATTGGAGAGTATAAAGTGGACCAAGAGCTTACTAGGAAGGTAATTCTAATACTAACGTGTGTTGCTCATAGTAAGGATGGTAGACAAAGTTCCTTATTTAAGCTTTCATGAACATTTTTGAGGAGTATGATTATCATCACTCACGTACACATTAAAAATTGTGATTAAGAAATTTAGTAAATTGTTCAATATAATAAATCTACTAGCACAATACCTTCAAATTGTACACATAGATTTTGAGATGCTGATGCAAGCATGAATTTTTTTAAGTGGAACTCATTTCAGTGGTGTTTCCTTCTCAGAGAAGAAAATACAGACACTTCACTCATCATGTATTGTGCAAATGAACCAACAAACAAACTGAATCAAAAGCATATGAGGGAGAGCATAATGGAAATTGTATTTTTGGCTTATTTACATGCGCATGAAGGTGGTACTGTTTAGTAACACCCATATGAAAGTAACATGACTGAACTAATGTTTTCTGGTCAGGTGCAGTCTATTCTGTTTTCAATTGCAGTGATGAATTTCTATTTATTCATAAAATTAGCCCACCCCACATTACACCCACACATGTAGTTCTGTCTGAGACCAATGGCACTCGTTCCCAGGAATCTGGCTGAAGTTAAGGTACAGACAGTGGCCATGAAACATACCCACACAAGCTGGAAAACCCATGAAAGGACTCACCCTGTGGCGTTGGTACTATTAAAATCAGTAACTAACTACCTAATCTACCAAATTAGAGCCTCACTCTGACTTGAAGGAGTCTCACTGTATATCCCAGTGGAAAGATCTTGAATATAGTATGATGCTGATTTCTGGTTTTGTTATGGAAGAGAAAAATGTAGTGTATATGACCAATTTTAATGTAATATTTACCATTACATTAAGGCATACAAATAATTTTAAGTGAACTAAGAATAGGAATTATCAGGTTCTCACATTTTTCAATTAATTTTTAGGTCCTGTGGATGTCAGTATTCTAGCTAAATGTAATCCATGCTTATCAAATCCATGTAAAAACGATGGCACTTGTAACAGTGATCCAGTTGACTTTTATCGATGTACCTGCCCATATGGTTTCAAGGTAAGTGGAAGCTGGAGACACAATTTGAAAAGATTTGAAATTTGAAAACATAGCTGTATTAGTTCATTTTGCATTGCTATAGAGAAATACCTGAAGCTGGGTGGTTTATAACGAAGGGAGGTTTATTTGGCTAACAGTTCTGCATAGCGCTGTTATCAGCTCAGCTTCTGGGGAGGCTTCAGGTAACTTTTACTCTTGGCAGAAGGCAAAAGTAGTCAGCGTGTCACATGGCAAAAGTAGGAACAAGAGAGGAAGTACCAGGCTCTTTTAAACAACCAGCTTTCATGTAAACTAATAGAATGAGAACTCACTCATTACCTGAGAACCAAGCCATTCGTGAAGAATCGGCCCCAGTGACCCTCCCACGAGACCTCACCTCCAACATCAGGGATGACATTTCAACAGGAGATTTGGAATGCACAACTGTCCAAACTGTAGCAATAGCTTTTCTTGGTGTGCCTTTATCGTACTACTATGTTTTCTCTGTGTGCTGAGAATGACTTTATATATATACCACTTTACTTGCCCGTTCTTCTTCAGGGACAGGACTGCGATGTCCCAATTCATGCGTGCATCAGTAACCCATGTAAACATGGAGGAACTTGCCACTTAAAAGAAGGAGAAAAAGATGGATTCTGGTAGGTCCTTAGTCTATGATCTTCTGTTTCTGAAGTATTGGAGCAAGAATAGCTAAGCAAACATGCATTTTCCTTTTTGAGTTAAAGAAAAGCATTTTTCAATTAATGCCAAAGTAAGGACAACACATATTGAACCCTCTCAGAAATATCAGAATATTAAAAACAAATGGAGACACAACAGTATTCTAAGCTCAGGATGCTACAAAATAAAAAATTACAAATGTGCACATACATGCATTATGATTAATCAAGACAGATTAGGGAAAGACAAAGCATTGGCTCCATTATACTAATTAATAGCCAACTAGTACCCTGCTGCAAGTCATATATTCATCTGTTGTTTTGCTTATAACTTTAACAGACAGTGTGTAATGATAAGATGTAGGTCCCTCTGAAGGAAAAAATTAATGATTTATTTCCACAACACAATATAAGTAGACAGACATGCAGTGAACAATTTTAATCTGGAGTTATTTAATCATGTGGTACAATTACTTCAGATGTACTTCACAAATTATGAAATGGGTTTTTTTATTAAATGATAATAATTTCACATAAAAATGCTCATATACTACTAAAGCTTGTTAGAAGTTTCAGTTTTTAGAAGAAATATATTTCACTTCTCCATTTTATTATGAAATTGTCTTTTATTCATCTAGACCTTACTCAAAGATTATTCTAATACATACTCAAGATTAAGTGCAGAGTCTTTTATGCCAGGGGAGAATTTGTATTTATTGAGACTTAAAGAGAACATTAACAGTTTGTAATTGCAAGAAGGCAGAATTTTGCTTTCAGTTCTAGTTTTGTTTCAAGACATGAAGGACATTATACATAGAATAATAGATGTAATTTTAAAAATCAGAACCAGTTCCTCTTCACTTATAAGTAAGGAAGCGTTAATTATTTTATTAGGGCACACTGCAAAATTAAGATTTCTAAGGCTGTGAAGTAAAACTTTGATTGTTTTAGATTTGTGAAAATATTGGGTTTATTGACTTTTAAAACTGTGGAGCCATTTGCTGCCACACAGGCAGCTTGAGTTTTCTTTTTTGAACAGTTTCTGGCTTGGTGAATATTACCTTAAATTGATGTTTACAACATGTCATTTAAAAAGCATTTTAAAAATCAATTTTTTGTAGTTAAAAGCTCTATAGTTGATGAGTGCATTTATGGTTTTTTTTTTTCAATATTAGACCAGATGGTTTTAAAATGCAGCAAAAAGATGTCTTTTGCCCTTTCTTCCCCTGGTGTTCAGGTGTATTTGTGCTGATGGATTTGAAGGAGAAAATTGTGAAGTCAACGTTGATGATTGTGAAGATAATGACTGTGAAAATAATTCTACATGTGTCGATGGAATTAATAACTATACATGTCTTTGCCCACCTGAGTATACAGGTATGAAGAATAGAATATATTATATTTTTGATCAGTGTATCTGTTTGAAAGCATTGATGGTGCTATGTTATGTATGTGTAGTAAACCATTGTATTATTCAATAACTGATAGATGTTTTGAAAATTAGATACAGGATAAATTACAGAAGGACTTAAAAATGACTTTAGCCGACCAAATAAAAGACCCAGCAAGTTCAGTTCAAACACATACATTTGCCATAAAGTCATGCTATGCAGCAAAAAAGAAGCTATTGTCTGAAGCTTTCCATCCCAGAATTCAGTGGCATTCTCGTGCAAACTGTTTTCTCTGTGCAAACCAACCCGTCCCTACACATGTGAAAAGAAGGCATTTCTTTGCATAGCAAAAACATAATTTGCATTTGATATGACTCATATCCATACTTGTTTCCTCACTAGTGAATGTTTGCTTCTAGTAACACATTTTCTCCAAAATAAAACAAAGTCAGAAGATACTGAGCATTTTGGACAGTCTGATGAAACAGCCATTTTCTGACACTTTTGTGTCAGACACTTTGGGTGATAAATCTCATAAGACCGTCCAAATTGCTAAACTCTTCCTCCCTATTCAAACCGACTTACTATAAACTCAACATCAACTTTATGACTTGTCTATTTTGTCAGAATTGATTGATTTTTATGGCTATAAATAGGCAACTTCGGTTATTTCTTTATTTAATAAATCACTTAAAGTTGATGGAGAAAAAGAGAATGCTGCGTATTTTATTTGTAAGAAAAAATGAAGAATTGCTATTATTAGCTTCAAAATTATCATTTTAATTTTCTGACTGTATTTCATTAATTACATCTGTTGCCATATGAATTAATGCATAAGAATATCAGAGGGTGAAATAACTATGTAAGTGACATAATTAACATCTCTAAACATGAAAGATGAACATATATCTGTATAATTAAATTTTCCTAGGGATTTGTTGGAAAATCATTGAAATTTAAGCTTTTATGGAATACCCAAATTTTGCATTTTATTAAGTACCTTTCTTGGTTGGAAAATGCTAGATAAATAGTGAAGTTCTGCTTTGGCAACCTAAATGTGTTTAAGTGCCTCTAAAGTTGAATTTTTCCATGGCCTATTTTTTTTAACACCAGTAAGGCATTCAATGCCATGTAAAGGAATATCATACTAAGTTTCCAGGAGAAATGTGAATGGCTATATCACCAAGTGTTCTACTTCATATACACAGCCCTTAGGCTGCCTAGTGGGCAGAATTTGAACATTCTTTGACATTTTGCATTAACAAAGATAGCAAGTGTATACACCATGAACTCATTCTGAAGTGGCTGGAAAGAGTTTAGGTGTTACATAACTTTGACTTTCACACCAGTGTTGTCATGTCACACCTCAGACTCTTGTCATTAGCCCATGGGCACAGATTCTGGAGCCCTTGAAGCTACCCTGAGAATCTGAGCTGTACTCTATAGGCTAATTCAGACTTGCCTAATGCTGGCACTAAAATCGGTGACCTAGTACCTGCTTAGGATAGAATAGTTCTCTTTTTCCATCATTGTTCTGATCATTGTAGAAAGAGCTTAAGAACCCAGTTAATTTTGGAGGCCTCCTTAAACCAACCACTTTGACTCCACCAGACAAATTGGACCCACGCATTTCAAGCATGCATTGGCTAACCAATGCCTTCCTAAGCACATAAATCAGGACTATATATATATATCTTTCCTGATGAAAACCCAGGCTTGGAAGCACAGCTGCATTCAAGTTCTTACATGCCTTTTTGTTAATTTATATAAGGTGGCAGCCTCTTCTGAGTTGGTTTGGAGGGGTTCCCCTGCTTTGGCTTTTGATTTGCTCTCCCTTATTTTTCTTATCCATTTCTTTTGGGTCTTGGTCTTACCTGCTCACCTTTCATTTCCCAAGCTCCTCTCCTGCACCTGCTTCTCTTGAACACATGTTTTATCCTATCCTAAGTGATCAGACCAGAGCAATTTCCTCCAAGAAGTGTTATGAAACCCCACTCTTCCAACTTTGTCAGATCTCTTTTTTAAAAACAGATCATAAACACCCAAAGCTTAGCAAAACCAATTTTTAGCCAAAATGTAACCTCCATAATAGCTGTCATGAGGGATCCTGCCATGACTATCTGTCAAGAACCATTTGGCTCACCACAACAACTGAGACTCGTTTAGTCTTTTTACTTATAACTTTTGCAAATGTCGGTTTGCATTAATTTGGGCAAAGGATCAACACAAATACTTAACTAACTAGAAAATGCATGGCACATAGAACATGAAGATAATACCCTTATTATTTTGAACTGTCTTGTGGGCCATGAGGAGTTTGACAATTTGGCATTGGAGAAGCTATCTAAATGGAACAAATTTATAACTCATCTATTAACTGTAGTATTTTTGTGCATATGTGAAATGAGCTCATTTTCAAAATTTCAAACAACCATCTGCAGATTTTGAAATCAGTGACGCATAAGTGGTCTTTAATTACAGGGAAGCATAAATGAGGCTCTAGAGTTTCATATCCTGCTTCATCCAAGTTGCAGTTAGGGAAGAATTTTCTTATAATGTGATTATATTGTTTTAAATTTAAGTTTGGAACCTGATTAATGAGCATGAGATCTGGGAACAGAAGCCCTGCTATGCTCAGGGAATATAATAATGTTGTCATTGTTTAAAAATCTTTCCAGTCACAAGTTGCTTTTTCCTTTGAAGATTTTTTTTTTAACTCTATATCTAGATGGTATGCAATAGAAAGTGAATTATTTTCAATTGGAGCAAATAAAACTTCATAGGAAAAGCTTTTCTCTTATGGTTATAAAAATTTTGCATTTGGCACCTATATAAGGAGTCAGAATGGACATAGTGTTGTCAACAGAAAAAAAAATCAGAGATAAACTAATCTGACAAAGAAGTCATGAAATGATGAGCATGCTATAAAACATGGCTAGAAGTGGTCGAAATAAAGTGCCCCAAGATTAGGAAATTTGTTAAACCTTATTTAAGCTCGAAGTGACCAAAATATCACAGTAAATAGTTATTGATTTCTTAGAGGTTAAAATTCTGCTTTTTCCTGTTCCAGATATTGACAACATAAATCAAAGCCAATAATTTTTTTCTGTTATCTAAACCTTGTCATAACCTCCCACCCTAGTCATGAAAACTATTCTTCTCCATTTACTTCATCAGCCATCTGTGAATCTTGTTGTATGGCTATTAATTTCTAGTATTTGTTAGACAAGATTAATTTTTGAAAAGTAGAATTCACTATGATCCTGAATTAAAATTGCTGTGCTAAGTATTGGGAAAGTAAGACCTTTTAATTGTTAAATAATTTTAGGAATGATTCCAGGGTTTTAATTTTAGCTTGAGAAGTTTTCATTTTGATTTTTTTAATCTAATAAGTTATAAAAAGCATCTCTTTCTAAAACAGACATTTCCTGGAAATAAATTTCCAAGGAATTCCTTAAATTGCACAAGCTTACAACTCTAAAAATGAACATTATAAATATGGCAACCCTGTTTAAAAACATGAAGACTTTTTCTTAGGCTGTAGTGTTAACTTAGGTGTTTAATTTGACAACAGCCAGAAGCTTAAATCTGCTATGTCAAGACCGTGCATCTTAATTAACCTTATTCTTACAGGACCACATACAAGTATGATACAAAGTTGATCACATTTTAATCTCTCATATTGCTTAAGGAGATTACATAAATTCAGTAAAATGAAATTTTCCGTACAAATTGGGCATGCAAAGTCTTCAAATATGGTTTGCGAAAAATATCCAGAACACTTTAATTTTTCCTTTGTATACCCATTATCTCTGTTTTCCAAATCTCTGATGCCTGTGGCCAAGACACTGAGTGTACATTTTAGGGAGCAAAGCTGCTGGTTGTCACATCACCTGGTTTAGATGCAGATCTCTAGTTCCCTGTGATGGCGTTTACCCTTTGCCTCATTTTCTCCATGTTTGTGCTTGTGGCCCAGCTGTAGGTAAGAACTCTAAACCTTGCTTCAGTTTGCTCTGTCACTGGCTTCTCTGTTGTTAATGCTGCTCATTGGCTTCATGTGCTCTGCTGTTGTATCGCAATGTAAAAAAGTCTTTTGTCTCTTCTGTCTTTGTCGCTGCCAGCTGCTAATCTGAATGAGGTGGAAAAAGGTTAGTTGCCTTTTATGTCTACTATGATTTTCATTTCAGTTTCCCTCTTTCTTTTAAAGCGACATAGATAACACTGTGTGTGGAAGGAATGTGGAAAAAACATAAAACCTGAACACAATGTGCCAAATCAGTCCTTCGGCTCCTTGATATGTGTATAGCTTTGCCAAACTCTCTAAAACAGGCCTCTGAAATGCACTTTATCAATTTTTAGAAGATTATAATAGAAACTCTTTGAGTGGGAAGAAGGGTGGTAAAAGAAAGATGCTTTATTAAAAAATGTTCTACTTGTCTGTATTCTTTTGCTTTTGCAATATATGGTGAACATGTATTATGTTCATAATGAAAAATAAGTCATTTATTACAGTACGTAAGACTGGGGATCGAAAAATTTTTAAAGTAGTAGGATTTTTTTCCCATAACTTTAAACAATTATCTTTAGCAACTTGAAATATAAAAAATATTTGAAGATTCACATATATGGAAACATTTTGTGAAATAAATGTACAAAGCTCAAGAGGCTGATTTATAAAATGACATTGTCAAACATATTATAGGATGCCATGATGACAAGACAGTATTTTTAAAGCATAAAAAGGGCCATATTTGATCATTGACATAAGTATGGTCCACATGGTTCCAAAAATGCATCAGGCCCCAAGAAATGCAGTCATCGAATTATTAGAGTGATAGCCATGTTTGGAAAATCACCATGAAATCTTTATGAACCTTTATCTCAAAGACTCAGAATGTTGACACAAAACGTTGGATTTTTATCCATTCAACTTACCAAAAGTCTTCAAGCACCAAGTGCAGACACACTGACCTAAAAAGCACACAACATGTGCTTGTCTTGATAGTTCCAGGTGTATATGAAGCATTTGCAGTAGGATTATAAGACTAATAAGGAAATTATTATATAATAGATATCTGTCTTCTCTTGCTGGATTTCATTTTCTCTATTACATTCTCTGAATGATTTACTGCATTTTCTCACTTATTCTTACTGTGTATAGAGTTAAGTTGGAACACATAAAACTGGTTTCCTAATTTAGAATGTAAAAATATAACATATGCTGCTCTCTGTGGATGACTACATCTAATACCTTCCTTGGTCAATGGTGTCTTTTCTTTTTACAAGTACTAAAGAAATTAATAGTCTGGGTCAGGGGCGTCCATCTCAGAAACATAGTGGCAATATTCCGTCACAGAAATATGCCTTTAAATAGTTATATATACTCTGAGGAACATATTTGGCGATCCCATAGCATTTTAAATCACCATGTGGCTTCCTGTGTGACTAAACTTCTTGCTTATGTTTATAAAAGCTTTCCTTATTTCCAAGAGTTTGCCACTGGTTGAATTTGTTTTCGAAGGCAGTCAAATCATTCCCTATATTTTAAATTCAAGCTTAATTAGGAATAAAATTTCTCTTTATTATAGCATCTAAGTGATTTTTTTTAAATAAAAAGGTACCTCGGCAATTCGTTGACATATTGTTAATTTAAAAGAACTCTGTAGTTTGCATAAACAATACAAAAGTGTGCAGTAACTTTAAACAAAAACGAAGCAGTTACTCAAGGATACACACCTTGTAAGTAGAGGGCCAGATGCAAACCAATATCTAACTGACTCCAAGGCATGCACTCTGAAGTGTGGGCCTTCTGCTGTAACCAGTCCCCCATGACGTGCTGTCTTCTTGCAGGCATGGCTTCTTTCTCATCTCGCAGTGGCTTCCACTAATGGTTTATGCCAAACAAGTTTTCCTTCTGCTCTCCTGCTGTCTGTTCAGATTGTTGTACACAGTTGTTCTGGTACATGTTTGAAAAGAGGAAAGCTGAAAAACCATCTATTTTATTTAGACATGACAAAGGCATGCAATCAATGCCTATGCAATTATTTGATTAATTCCCCTTAGACTGAGGCTACCTTCCATCGCATAAGACATACAGTTAATTTGCATAGCTAGTGGGAAAAACTTAGGTTTCTCACCCTGGCACTAGTATTCATAAACTCTGGGACCTCTTCCCATCCTGTTTTTTTTTTTTCTTCTGCTAAACAGGGATAATTATATTTGTCCAAATTCACATAAATTTGAAAATAACATGTAATGTATAGAAAAACACTCTAAGATGGTAAATTGTCTGTAATCCAGAGATATTGGGGCTACCTTGTACGATAGGCTTGAGTTTTGCATCATTTAACTCCATCAACCACCATCACTATAATGATATTGTTCAGATTCATGTGTTGCCATTCCAAGTGGCACCAAAATTCTTATGGAAAATTTATTTGAGAAAATTACCTAAAGTAAATTATGTGTGTGAGGAAATTTCTCTCCCCATATTGTTCAGTATTATCTCTCTTCATTATTATTATTATTATTAGTAGTAGTAGTAGTAGTAGTAGTAGTAGTAGTAGTAGTAAATTTTACTTTCTATGCTCCCTTAAAAAAAAAAAAGACTGTACTTAGGGGTAGGTCTTTGGTTCTCTTACACCTCTTACTCAACTTTGAAGTGTAAGGAAATACTGAGTGCTGAAGAGCTCTTGTATTGAACTGAGTTGGATTTTTAGATCCTGTGTATAATTTTAGATGTTCGGGATCTCCTAATAACAGTGACTTCTGTCATTAATTCTGCACCGAGATGTGTAAGGTCTTTATATCAAAGTAATTATAGTTGCAAACATATTTGTGAGCCTCAAATAAGGGAAAGTAAAGTTGGAGTCTGTTTTCCCTAGAGAAAATTATTTTGCAGCTTAACAGTATTGTGTGGTTTGAATTCATATTCCAGCCTTTCAGAGCTTTCTTAAATGCATTTGAATCTCAGAAAACATCTTAAAGATCCTGTTTGTTCCTTACTTAATAGGCGGTGCCCAATGAGCTCAGAACAACAATTTAGTCTAAACAAGTCTTTTTCATTCTGAGTTTATTTATTTTTAAAACTGAGTTTAATATTTCCTGGCGTTTCAGTAGCTATTGGAATCAGTCATATTATTTAGTGTCAGTGTTCCAATGAGGAAGTACTGAAAAACACCTCATTATTTGTTTGTTTACTTGGAGAGGTAAGTTTTTCTTTTTTCATTTGTAAATGCACAGGATATTTATTGGGAAAATACCTTATGCAGGAGACCATGCTAAGCATTGATTATGATACAAAACTCTGTAAGACATTACCCTTGTCTACTAGACAAACTCTGGCTCTGATTCTTGACTAGAAGTTCAGATCAGGTCAGATATTTCTCAGTATGCAGCCATCAAATCTCATAACCCAAGAATATTAATCGTATAATATAGCCAGTTTACTAGTTTATAAATAAAGAAAACCACTCATTCTGAATATGAAAACAGATCAAACTCTGACAGACAAGCATTACCAAGCAACTTGTTTCATATCATTTAGAAAACAAAAATAAGAACCCCCAAATGATTTTTCATCTTTGAAACATGTTAATATCTACAGTTACAGCATGTTCCTTGAGCCTTCCTGTTGTGAATTATTATTAACTCTATCTCATTGAGCTTCTCTATGGCAGTGTTCCAGTGATGCACTTGTCTCATTTTGCACATTTTTCACAAAAAGAGAATAGTTATCAGTGGCTAATCTCTCTTCAATAATTCATGGGCCCTCACAATCAGTCCCCTCTATTAGTCTATTCTAATAACTGTATTTAATTGCATTTAGGAAAATCAGACAGCCTGGAGACTTAGTGATCATATTTTGAAGGTCAGTTCATTATCTTTAGTTGATAGAACATGTTTCAGAATAGTGAACACAAAAAAGGAAGCATCATATTCTTAAGAGAAATCCTCAAGAAAAGTTGACTTTAAAAAAAAGCATCAGAAACACCTTGTTCATAAGTAATCTTTTACTTACTGATGGAAATAAAGCCAATTCTTACTGTCACCATCGTTAAGGATCCTGAATATTCAAATTGGAAACTGGCATCTACCTGTGTTAATGGTAGATGCCTGGGGTTACAATGTTGAGTAGAGTATAAAACAGGGGCGCCTGGCTCAGCAAAGAGAAAATATATATACATTTCTTTCAGGTCCAACTTAATTAAGCCCTGCAATGATTCCCATAATCCCATCTGCTATGTCCATCCTCTACTACAGATCATCAGTCTCTCTGCCATTGCAAGATCTATGAGAGGAGAGAGAATGTTTGCTTGCATAAATAAAAATCAAATGAGTAATTCATTTTTTATGAGAATTGTATTGAATTTATACAATTTGGTAATGAGAAACATTCTGGTCCATTTTATTAGCCTTTCTCAACTATGCCACTTCAGTGCTGACACAGTACAATTCCTCTATTCTGAAGCTCATCCTCTCAATTTCCTATTTGGTTGCTCATTGTTTGGCAGAAGAAATTGTAGGGATACCTGGAAGGCAAGAGATTACCCATCTGGGTGAGTCTGCGAGGGTGTACCTTAGGCTAGGAAGTCAGAACACCAGAATGTAGCCAGTATTCCTGAATGTCACTTTGCTTCCTTACATTGTCTTTTATGCAGTCTGGGTCTTCTTCACTAACATTTAAAGAACATTTTCCTGCAAGAAGCAGTCTAATAAGTATTCTCTTTAACATTTTTTAATTGAATACCTAGTTTTCACCAATTTGCTGGTAAATGCAATGGAAAGGGAGAGGTACAAAAATATAAATTAAAGTATCTCTTGCTCTCAAGCAGAATACTTTTAAGGAATTAAATCTCATTTATTTTATCCAGTCAGTTGCTTCTTTTGACAGCTTCTCTTGCTGAGCTAATTCAAAGAGAGTAAAATTAGTACCATTTATTCAGACTTTTCTTGAGCCAAGTAAGAGATCAAAATGCAAATATTTGGAGAACGATGTGTTTGACCCTCCAAAAGTCTGTACCCTGGGGAATATGTCAGGCATTCAACCAGACTTCCTCCCTTGCTACAAGTATGTTTGAAAATGTCACCACTGATTAAGTTTAACACCAGAATTCAGGTCTACGTATTCAGATTGCTATCATAAATTTCCTAGCCATTATTATTAGTATCAATAATCTTTTTTCATTAAGAAAGAAAAGAACTAGTTTATTACCATTTCTGAATAAAAACAAAAACAGTCTGCAATGTCAGCTCCAGAATCTTCCCACCCCCTTCATACATTGATGATCCCTGAAATAGACTCTGATATTTTATCTGTTTTAGAGAGAAAATAAACTAATCTAGTTACATTAGCAGAAGGTAACAACAGCAAAGTGTTTCAGCAACACCATGTACTGATATATAAAATTATTTTTGTTGTAGATATGCCCAACCTGAATTTAAAAGGGATAACAACTGGGGAAATTAAATATAAATAGTTGCTGTGGACCCTTTTCTTGTTGTTCTTTTTAGTGTAAAACACAATTTTATATATATATATATATATATTTTTTTTTTTTTTTTTTTTTTTTTTGAGTTGGAGTCTCACCCCATCGCCCAGGCTGGAGTGCAGTGGCACACTCGCGGTCATCCCAGCATCAATCTGTTGGGCTCCGGGGATCCTTCCGCCTCAGCCTTCCAAGTAGCCAGAACTACAGACGTGCGCTACCACACCCGGCTAATTTTTTATTTATTGTAGAGACGAAGTCTTGTCAAGTCGCCTGGGCTGGTCTCGAACCCAAGGGCTCAGGCAATCCACTCACTTTAGTCTCCCAAAGTGCTAGGGTTACAGGTCGAGCCACTAAGCCCGGACCACATTTATATTTCAAACAGTGATCTGAATTGGAAAATTCCAGAAATTTCAGTGTGGGGACAAAATGACCAACATCCTTTTTGCCAAGCAGGCTTTGACAAGGACTAAAAAAGCCTTGATGAGACATGCTGTTGTTCAAATTTTTTGATAGATAGAAAACAATCATGTAGTGGATACACCTTTAAATAGTCCCTCTCTCTAGTTAACAGAGTTTATTTTACAAAGAGAATAAATCCATTCAGAAGTTAAAAATGTATTTTGGAACTATGTAATATAGTTTTTCAATAATAATTGAAAATAATAATGCCATTTATCCCAGTTTGTAGTTCAGGGTGCTGTTCGTATCTCAATCACTAAAGGAAACTTAAAGGATAGTGGAAAATTAGATGTTTGTCTTATTTCTCTCCATTCCATACTCTACCTTCTCCAGGGAAAGGGCACTGTCATATTCATCCTCAGTCACTTCTAGATCTAGCACAAAGAAATTATCCCCAACATCATATTATAAAAATTAAACTGAAACAGACTTCTGTGGTTAAATAAAATATCTTCCCTCTCAGAGAGCACATGTAAACTAATCCTGTTGTAAGTTGTTAATTTACTTTTACACTAATCTTGTTTAAGGAAATATTTAATGTTAGTTCCCATGGACCATATAACAGCTTTGTTATTAATTCATTTGCCAATGAATCACTATAATTCTTATTTTCAAAAATGCCATGAACTACATCAGTATGGCTTTTGGGTATGTGTGTGTGTGTGTGTTTTAAGAAAAAACATGCTTAAAAACTTGAGAATGTGGGCAGGAAACACAAATCAGCTCAGGTATTCTCCCCTTGTCATGAGTTTTGATGTCTTTGACATAAGTGAATAAAACGCTTTCAAGATTATTGTTCTTACATTTAACGGTAGTATACACTTATTAATTGTGCTGTCATTCAAAGTGCAAGGTTACTGTAAAGACCAAACTAATGAAACAAGGCATGGCATTCACGTTCTCCCCCTCTGTAATATACAGTAGTCTGTGGTTCCCTTGCCTTTGCCACCTTTAATATTCGAAGGAATAGAATCACCACAATTATTGAGATAGCTTTTCTTTCAAGTCCTCACTGGATACACCAGCTTTTCCTTCCCTCCCCTCCCCTCTCCTCCCCTCCTCTCCCCTCCCCTCCCCTTCCCTCCCTTCCCCTCCTTTCCCTTCCCTTGAGTTGTAGTCTCACTCTGTCACCTGGAGTGCAGTGGCACGCTTAAAGCCACGACTCAGGCAATCCTTCCACCTCAGCCTTCCAAATTGTTGGAACCACAGGTGTGTACCACCACACCCAGCTAATTTATTTGTTTATTGTAGAGATGAGGTCTCACCAAGTTGCCCAGCCTGGTCTCGAACCCCTGAGCTCAGGCAGTTTTCTTGCCTCTGCCTCCCAAAGTGCTGGGATTATAGGTGTGAGCCACTGCGTCCGGCTTACCAGCTTTTCTTAAACAGAGGGGCAAGGGTTGATGGGTCCAAGTCAATCAAGGCCCAGGCAGCAGATGTAGAGCTGAACTGTATACTGTTGTGCTCCATTTACATCTTGACTGTTGAAACATGGATATCCTTGTCATGAGACACTCCTTGTGCACTGCTTGTTACAGAATCCGATGATTGGTTAAGCTCAGAGATCTGAAAGAACTTTTGAGACAAAGGAAGAGACAACTACATGGAATACAGTGAAAACAAAGAGGGGAAGGGAGGAGAGAGGAAAGGAAAAAATAGTGGCATAAGTTGAAAGTTGTATTCCCCACTATAAACCCCCAGTACTTGGGAATTTACCGGCTGTATTGGTTTGCCAAGGCCACCATAACAAAGTACTGCAAACTGGGTGGCTTAAACAAACTTGTTAATGTCTTACAAATCTGGGGCTAGAAGTCTAAAGGTAAGGTACCCACAGTATTGGTTCTTTTCAAGGGCTGTGAGAGTGTTTGGATGAAGCCATGAATAGCACCAAATTCATTTGCTGTCAATCGGAGCTTGTTTCTGTTCATATCTGTCACCCACAAATTGAATGCCTTTTCCTTCTTACCTAAGCACTTATTGCACACTGTGGCTGTAACTTTTGCAGTTTTGAGGTATGACAGCAAAACTACTATCAATTTATTTTTTCTTCGTAACAATTTAACACTTAGAAGATTCATTCTTACTGTAGATCTTAGAAACCTCAGCATACAATGTTTTTTCTTACCTTCTTTTGTTGAGAACCTTCACCTTTTTACTTAAAGGAAGCACTTGACAGCTTCTCTTTGGTATATCCAAATTGCCAGCATTACTACTTTTGCACTTTGAGACTATCATGAATTAAAGTAAGGTTTTCAGGAGCACAAACACTATAATACCAAGACAATAGATACAATAACTGAGAAGTGTCCTAAATGACTAATGGGCAGGCAGATTCTACAGCCTGATACTCTGGACAGAGAAATGATTTACATCTCTGGCTGGAATGGTACAAAGTTTGACCAACCTACTCAGAACGACATGCAATTCAAGGCTCATGAATAGTTTATTTCTGGAATGTTTCATTTAATATTTTTTAGACCACAGTGTAACAGCAGGCAACTGAAACCACAGAAAACAAAACTACCGGGAAAGGGGGACAACTGTACTTGGGAAATTATTAGATTAATATCATTCTACTCGTCCTCTCATACATAAGCTCCATGAGATTAGGAATAGTTTGCTGTGTTGTTTTTTAACATTATACTCCTAGTATTGACACAGGTTCACAAACGAAGCTGGGACTCAAAAGTATATGGTGACGTTAAACATCTAATTTGCTCTCCGAAGCATTAGAAAAAGTCCTAGACAGATTGCTGTGTATCAGAATGATACTGGATGATATATTGAATACAGTTGCAGAAGGACCTTCTGTGAAGTAACACTACTATCCAAATGTCATTTCACCTAGTAAACACTTCATAGAATAGTTGTAAACTATTTCATTAACTGTGGTAATAAGAAATTTAAACAGAAAGTTAAGATACTAGGAAAGACGTACACATGAGTGTAGAAGGAAGGGGGGCATCTTTGTGTAAAGAAGGAAAGGGCATTAAAACCAACTAGGTTTATAGAGCTAAAATGAAGCAGGAGGTAAGGACAGCCTCCAAGTACTATTTCTCTTAAGAGGCATCAAAGTGCATTGAGATTTCTGTCTCATTGCAATAATACACATAATACTGGTACCACAGGGAGCTCTGGGCACATACCAACACTTCGTTTTTACTGCTGAATGCAATAATGTTGTTTTGTACAGCTAAGTGTGACACTTCCTCTAGTAGCTTGCTATCTATATTATCCATCTCTTCAAAAGCTTTTTTCTTTTTATTAGAAAACATTTTGTGAGAGCTACAGCTGACCTTGCACATTTCTAATTTCGGAGCCTCATTTTACTGATGAACTGAGGCCCAGAACAATAAAATAGTTCTGCAACCAGTCAACAATTGCAGAATACAATTGCAGGTCATTTCAAACAGAGGCATGACTAATCAAATGTCGTTTCACCCAATAAGAACAGTTTCTTCCTGGGATCTCTTTATACTGATTCAGTCTTCACTCCAAACAGAGCATTATCAACTCTGACGATCCATCTTCTACTGCTCCATCTAGAAAGTGACCGTAACATTTATCATCCAAATCAGGGCACCTGTGTAAGGGCATGAGGACACTTACAGTTACCTTGTGTCAACTGGTATAAACAGGATGGCCCTGAGCATGTCAGGATGAATGAAAATATTACCACCCCATGAAATTTTTCAGAAAAAACACATTCACATATGTTCAGTAATATATCCTTGAGCGAGTCTTTTAAAAAGCATCTCCTTTAAGAAAAGTGGGTGTCACTCTTTCCACACTACTTCATGGTTCATGTTAGTGTTACTGTAGAACTTGGCCATTTCCAGTCTCACTCTTTGCTATACTAACCTGACAGACACAATGAGGAACAAGCGATCTAAGAACTTGACATAACTTTGTTATCAAAAAGATTGCTCTGTTTAGGACATGTGGTGCTTTTTCTTCAGAAAGTTCTGGCATGCACAGATATTGTTTACCAGCAATGTTTATCCAGTTATAGTAGATCATTCTCTAGTCTCTATTATCTCTAGACCCCTGATTAGTCACTCTGTTTCCTCTCCAAAACACAGACAGCTGACACATATACACACACTCATAATTCTTTAACCTCTGATCAAAAAAGATGAAAACTGTAATCATGTGAAAAAATAATTTTCCCAACTGATCAAAAATGAAATCACAAGTGTCAGGCAATCACTATGCTCTACACAATTGCTTTGTCATTGGAGAATTTTAAAGGCTTATGACTGAAAGAAAATAAATATGATTTCCTAGAATGCAGGGAGTAGGTTTAGGCCAGATCATGGAGTCGGGATTGGTCTAGACCTCTGTCTCTTCAGAGATTGGTGAATGCCAACATTTAACCTGTATTTAACCACATTGCCCTAAACCACTCAATGGTACCAATTTATCTTTCTTGATGCCTAGTTAAACACATTAAGATGTGCTTATAAGGTAATCTGTTACAGTACTAACTATGTATGGTGGAATAAAGACTAGTTTCTCCTTTCCTTTCTGTCACCTCACACTTCATCATCTCAGGAAGGAAGGCAGCCACTGATAATATCTCAGGTCCTGGACCATCAAAAAAGCAAATTCATTTCCTTTATTTTATATCATTTTTCCCACTAATGCGGTACTACCTTTGACTACATATACGCATGTCAAAAATAAAAACCAAATAAAAATTGCATAATTTCCTCACAATACTTTGAGGCTTGGGGGCATTTTTCAGTAGTAGCATCTCTTATTGTATTATGTATTAGTTCATTAATGCTAGTGAATTTTATTTTCATTCTTCCTAGAAAATCCCACAGCTTTTAGCTGTCCAATTTTCCCTTACTGATTGAGAAGTAGATATGCGGTCTAGCATTTATCTAGGGAGTTTGCTAAGTTTCCCATCTCATATTGAATTCGTTCAATGAAAACATTTATTTTAGTATTCAATCAAGGAAATTTTAAAATATATTTAAAGGGAAGAGAATAAGCTATGTAATTATTAATGATAAGTTACTAAGTAAAAATTAAACAGAAATTTCTAAAGGTTGAAATAAAATTGAAGTTGATTGTAAGTCAACAAGATAGAGTTCTTGTCTTAAAAAGCATGGTTCCTTCAATAACTATTATTTGAGTATGTCACCCTGTCATACTCCGAGAAAATGCAAAAGCAAATATGGCTAAAGTTTCTGCTCTCAATGATCTCACAGTCAAGGAAAGGGAATGAGCAAGACACCAGTAATATAAAAAGCATACATAACAGTGCAATCCTACATCCTTACCTTATATGTTGTCATGAGTATTAAATGACTGCATATTTATACAGTTTAAAACTGCCTGACACACAGTCGAAATCACTGTTCATTAAATAAATATGTAAATATATAAAATATCTATGTCCAGAGGATAGATGCAGGCGAAATGACATAAAATTATAATGGATAAGAAATGGTTGGAAAAAACCTAAGATGATTTCATAAAGAAAAAGACATATGATGAATGAGAAAATTGACAACAACTGTCAAAGTTGTTAAAGAAAAAAGAAAAAATTAGCGTAGGCATGGAGTTAAAATAAATTCAAAAATAGTAAATACACCCAAGTGACAAGAATGTAATTCTTGACTTATTTTTTTCCCTTTCCTGAATATAGGAAAGTGGTCTTTAAAAGCAAGTTAGGCAGCAATGGGATGCAGAGATTTTTTTTAGTCATATTTGCTAGCATTACAACCTTTGGTATAATAAGGAAAATCAAATCATTTTTTAACTAGTCAACCAATCACATAAGAGTCATTGTAATGCTCACAATGAACTATCACATACAACATCAGTAATGACTGTTATCACTGTTATGCTACATTTATAGAGATAAGGAATGTTTGACATTGATGTAGTTTTTGTTTGTTTGTTTGAGTTTTTGAGTAGGAGTCTCACTCTGACACTCAGGCTGGATAGCACACTCACAGCTACTGCAGCCTTGGCCTGCTGCACTTAAGCAATCCTTCCACCTCAGCCTTCCAAGTAGCTGGAACTACAGGTGCTCACCACCACACTCGGCTAATTTTTTATTTATTGTAGAGACCATGTTTCACCAAGTTTCCCAGGCTGGTCTTGAATCCCTAGGCTCAAGCAAGTCTCTTGTGACAGCCTCCCAAAGTGCCGGAATTACAGACGTGAGCCACCACGCCCAGCTCGATGTAGCTTTCTGTGTTCAAGTTGGCATGCTTAGTTCTAAAGGTGTTGATTATAGATTTGACAACCTGGTTAATCAATAAACTGTCTCTTTTCTCACTCCTTTCCATAACAAGTCTGTGGAGAAATTATTTGTGGAAAAGAAAGAGTCAGCTGTTTTATTCTTTTAGAAATGAAATTTACTCTCTGTTCTTTCTTCAACTCGGACATTCTCTGCTGGTCGATTGGGAGCTGATTAGGGGCAGCTACATTCATCCTTGCAGCTCTAGCACCTAGCACAGCACCAAATAGTAAACTCTGGTTTAGATTGGATGAATTGGATGGGGTTGTATCAAAATGAATAAGAAATAAAGCACATCTATTCCTTATAATTGTTAAAACAATATCTTTTTTAGGCATAAAATACAAGGCACATAGAATGTCTTTCCTTATGTATCTCAAACAGTCCTTCTCTGTCATCAGCTTTTACAAACTACAAATGCAGTTGCATTGGGTAGACGTTATTGTAAAGATCCTGTATCTCCACCAGATAGATTAGATTAGAAAACTGAAGGTGATTTCATAATACTAGGCTGATAAAATATAATGAATACATTCTGTTACACTTAAAGTAATATTAATTGAAATTGCAACGTTTTAAATAAAAATTATTTTTAAATAGTTCATTATGCATATGTTGTTAAAAAATATTTTGTATCCCAGAAAACCTTATTGAAGTAATATATGAGACATCCAGTGCAATTAGTTCATTTTAAGAGATAGAAAAGCCTAATTTATTATACAGCAGATTGATGTAATAACTAGATATGTGCATTTATATATTTACATAACAGGAAAAGATTCTTGAAGCCTAAATAATATGCCATATTTAGTTGTCAAGCAACTATTTCTACCAATTAACAGTGTATTTACCTTAAAAGAATGATCATGTAACTTGTCAAGCAACTATTTTTACCAATTAGCAATGTATTACTTTTTAAAAAACAATAACAAAGGGATGTTGTGCAAACTCCCATTTTTGAAAATTTTTTATTTTACATACGTGGAGTTCAATTCAGGGTTAGGTATACAAATGCTCATTACGCAGGTACCCCTGTTGATGAGGTGTCCCCCCCACCCCGCAAACTCCTATTTTTTAAAATCTACACTGAACAAGTAAAACGTCTAGTAGTTTCTTGGAAGTGAACAGCTGCTTATAGATGTGTCACTTTATTTGCTCACCTATTGCATATAAAAGAATTTTAAAAGTAATTTAGAAGTTAAGTACAAAAGGAGAAGATAGTTTTATAAATATATTTCTTTCCAGTCACCTTAATGTCTCACACAATGGTTGGGAAAGTCTTCCCAGTGAAAGTCACATTTGACCTAATATATCTGAAATAATAGCTATGTTATTTATATCAAAAGGAATTCCCTTAAGAAGTTAACAGGTATGCGATTCAGTTTAGAGTGCTAGAATCTGCATGGTTATGATTGTGTTGATACAAATTTGTTGATAGAAACAAATTTGTTGGTCAAGGTTATTTCTCTTCCCCCCCCCCTTTAATTTTTTTTTTAAAGATATGGGGTACAATTCAGGGTTATGTATACAAATGTTTATTATGCAGGTACCCTTGTGGATGAGGTATGCCCTCCCCTGCCCCAGGCAGATTCCCACTACTGCCAACCCCACTTCCCTGCTCCCCTCCCGGCAGTTACTGCTACTGCCAATCTTTTTCTTATAATATGATGATAATTGTTCGAGGTCCGCTCATGAGTAAGAACATGTGATACTCAGTTCTTCATTCCTGTGAAAGATCACTCAATATTATAGACTCTAAGTCCGTCCATGCTGTGGAGTTCATGATTTTGTCCTTCTTTATGGTTGTGTAGTATTCCATCATGTATATGTACCACATTTTTTTATCCAGTTCTCTTTTGATGGGTTCCGTGTTCTTGCTATTGTGAACAATGCTGCGATAAACATACGTGTGTAGGTATCTATTTTATAGAGTGATTTGAGTTCTTCTGGATATATTCCCCGTAGGGAGATTGTGGGGTCGTATGGAAGGTCAAATTTCAGATCTTTTAGGAATCGCCACACTGTTTTCCTCAGAGGCTATACTAGCTTCAACTCCCATCAACAGTGTAGAAGTGTTCCCTTTTCATAGCATCCTCTCCAGCATCTGTTGTTTTTTGAGTTATTGCTGATTTTTTTCTGACTTATCAGACCTTGGAGACTATGAAGATTTGAGGATTTTTTTCTCAAGCATAAAATTACAGAATAAGCCAGACATAAAGGGGCATATATGCAATGATTCTGTTTAAGTCAAGCTCAGAAACAGTAACATCTAGGCTATGGTCTTGACCAGTAGTGACCAGAAGGGAGCAAGAGGAAGATAAATTTTGTGTTTCTGGATGTGGGTGCTTGTTATCTGAGTGGATTCAGTTTGTGACTATTCATTCGCTATTATCTCTTGGGTCTATGCTATGCATCAATAAAAATTCCAAAATAATAAATAAAACAACAGGATTGAAATGAATTCAGATCTCCTTTTCCTAATCCCAGTAGTGCATCCTAAAGGGGCTCGTTTTAGCAATAGATCATAATCGTCCTGTTTCAAATCATAACACTATTTAGCAGCAGTACCAGAAGTGGATATTGGACCTCTTGGTTTCATGCCTTATGTTTTTTTCTGTTTTGTTAATTTATTTTATTTTTTTATTTTATTTTTTGTTTCTGATCACAAGCCACACTCGCTGCTAAGGCCCATGACAATGGCACCGCCTGCTGGCTGGAAGCCTGTTAGCCTTTCTGTGTGAACTAACACCATTTGCCACGTTACAGGTGAGTTGTGTGAAGAGAAGCTGGACTTCTGTGCACAAGACCTGAACCCCTGCCAGCACGACTCCAAGTGCATCCTGACACCCAAGGGATACAAGTAAGTCAGAAACTGCCTTCCAGTTCACAATCAGGGGAAGAGCTCCTTCCTTTAGGAGCATCTCTTTTCTGCCATCCTTAGCTTCACACCTTTGCTCAGGATTTCAGGGTCGTAGTCACTGGTGTCAAGGATATGTTGATAAGTGCTCATATGCAGCGTGGACTTTTTGTTTAGTACAATGAAGAAGAATGAAAAAGCGTTTTGTTTTGTTCCATGATTCTTCTTGTGAAGTCATCTATAGGATTAAGCAGCTTCCAATATGCTTAAGTTTATTTGAAGGCCAATCCAATTAAACATGTACCTTCTTCTAGATGCTTCATTTTCTGAAGGTAATTCTGTGGCAAAACAGATAATTTGATTTTAATGTAACTGAAAGTTTCATGGTCTGAAACCACACTGACTATCCAAGGTGGGAAAGATAGAGTGACCGTATGTCCCAGGTTGCCTTGGATGGTTCTGTTTTATGCCTATAATTATCACTGTAACTACTGATAGTGCCCCTGTCACCTTAAATATTTTTGCTTGGGATGATAAAGCATTACATCATGCCAGGGAGAGAGTTCTCTCAAGTGAACTCAGAACTTCAAAAGTGTTTATTTTTCCTCTTGAACAATAGTCCTGAAATATGTTTACTATCAAATTGCATGATTTATTTACCACTATCCTGAAGTATTTTAAGGGCTTATCAACAACAACTCCCTTTGTAAAGCTGAGAAACTGAGAGTAATTTGGAGATCATCTGGTCCAAATTCTTTATCTTAAACATGAGGAAATGATGGCCCAGAGAGATTAGATGACTGTCCAAAAATCTTTAGGTTATTTATTGGCAGAACTGGAGTTAGGTTTTATACTTTCCAGTTAGGTGATTTGTCTTAACGCGTCACCTCTAAGAAGTGTTGTAGTTTATTACATTGCATTATATTTAGGCTATATTACATTAATATTAATATTACATTTGGGCTGGTATAGATGATAGGCTAGATTCTTAGGAATGACACAGTTGGGTTCAGGAGATGAGTTGTGCTTACATCAGACAACTAGCAAACCATTTGTTCTTTTGCCCAGTATTTATTGCGTGTCTGCCATGACCAGGGCACATGGTGATAATACAATGCTGTGTTTTTGTGGTGTTGTATAGCTAGTCACCTTCACATACATCATCTTAGTGAAATGACACAGCCTCAATGGCCATATAATTTTTGAGAATTAAAAATTGCTCAAGTCAGGGAGTAACTTTATAAGAGAGGTGAGATTTGAGCTGAAACTCTAAGATTTTAATAATTACCAGACAGATCATCAGATGCTTTTAGTTGGGTGGGAGAGTAGGGCAGAATTGCCAGTTTCCACTGCCTTTCAAAGGTGAAGCTGAGTTGAATATTTATTCTCAAGTTTTCTTTTGACAACATTATTTTGCTTTAATTTGGCTTAAAATCCAAAAGTTTGGATTATATAGAACAGTTTTAGCACCTGCTGATTTCCCTACAATGTCTTTTTAAAAGTGAATAGATTTAGTTTTATCTTGCATTATATTTTAGTTTAAAGCTTAGTCTTTATTTGATTTTTACTTTATCCAAAATTCTGCATTATATTTTGTTAAACCAAACATAGTAGTTAAAATATTTTACATCCTAGTATCAATTATATGCCCACAATTGAATTTGGCAAGTTAAAAGAATGTCACTTGCATAACAGATATCAACATTTCTGAGAGAAATTATCAGTAAGGCAAATTCTCCAGAACTGCTCATCTGCTGAACAGATTTCACAGAACCTTGTGCATTGTCATAATAATATAAAGTATTAGACAATTGAAATTTGAAAACCTTTAAAAAATAAGAGAGTTTGTCTTCAAAATGACTAGTTTTTAATCAAATATCCCCTATTACTATCAATTAGATTGCACACTCTTAAAAGTGAATTTTGTTGGATTATGGACTAACTGCTTTGGAAACCCACTGCTTTCAGCAGTAATTCATGAATTTGTTTTATAGCTGCATCTATGTAGTTTAGCAGAAAACAGATTGAGTCTAAGTGTGTGCTATTATTCCTGCCCTATAAATAATTGCACATTGTGAGAAAGGTAGTTGCAAAAAGAAAATGGACTTGAAAACCAAACCATACAAAACTGCCAGAGAAAATCTCCACTGACAAATGTTGTTTGGACAAGTTATACTGTTACTTCAACTTCATTTTCTTATTACTAAGCTAACAGGGCTGGTTTTACTTTTCTTGCTTTATTATATACCTCATAAATCTCCAAAATTGCTTTGAGATATTTTTAGACTATGATATGCCATCAGCAGTATTTTCACGCATGCATCTTACTTAGTCAGCTTTTGGGCTTGTAGACAATATATTTTATATTCTTTGCTTTCTTCCTCCCTCCTTGTCAGATAATAGACTTGAAGGAATGTGATAGGTTTTATTGATAATACAAACTTTAAGGAATTCATATTTAAATTTCTCCTTTCTATTTTGAAACTCAGTCTGAGGAGCAAAAGAAAGACGCAAATGTTGGGCATAATGTAACTCTAAGTTCTAATGGGCTTGAAAAATAGTATTCGGAGAGAAGAGAATACAAAATAGCTTTTAGACAGCCACTGTGGTGAATGTGTGGTTCGGTTCTCTTATCTTTCACTTTGATTTCTTTTTTCTAGATAAATAATTCAGAGTGTTTCAAAGCATTTCTTCTTTCTTTTAATGCTTGGCACTTCAGCGGCTCTGCTCACATTAACATTGATGGAAGTTCTTTTCTCGGGCCTTGTCCATCTATTTGAGAATGTATATGGCCACTTAGGGTCCATTTAACTTCAGTCTTGTTGTTTACTTTGCTTTGTTATGATTTAGCATTAAAACCAACTGGCTGCAGAACAAGCATGCTTATGCAGTGAGCTCATTTTATTTCTTAATTCATACGTGCAAAGCTGAACGTCTGTTTATTACTCTTAGAGGGTATATACTCCCATTTGTTTTAATTCATCAGCTCTCCAATAACTCTTAAATCCCGATTTTGCATTTTCAGACAAAACCAGTAAAGCCACATTCATTGGGGTGTTTTTGATTACCCTTACTTACTTAAATCCTAATAGCTTTGAAATAGAAAAGTGGATAATTAGTAAGACTAAACCCTAAAGACTTTTATAGAATTGTAAAGATTTAAATAGAGAATTATAAGAAATATCAACGATTTATTGATCATGCATTATATATGAACACCCACTATTACTTTACGAATAGCTTTATTTAATCATTTAGTAAGCCTGTGAGATGGAAATTATTATACACGTGTTAAAGATTAGGAAAGGAATATTTACAGAGATTAAATAACTGAGTCAGGATTCTGTATACTTTATGCTTAGTGAAGTGATCCAGACACCATAAGGCAAAGACTGCATGTGCAATTTTTAAAAATCAAACGTAGAAAAAGAGAGTAGAAGTTTGGTTACAGGAATCATGAGGGGATGGGGAAAAGGAAGTGATGTTGGACAATGGGTAGAAATTTTCAGTTATAAGATGAGTAAGTTCTGGAGACCTGATGTACAGCATGGTGAATGTAGTTAATAATTCTGTATTGTATACTTGAAATTTGCTAGGAGACCGGATTTGAAGTGTTCTTCCGCCCAAAAAATAATAATAATGACGACGTGAAGTGATGGATATGTTAATTAGATTAATTTTGTAATGATTTCACAATGTAAACCTGTATCAAACATCATGATTTACACCTTAAAACTATACAATTTTTATTTTTTAATTATAGTCAATAAATCTAGAATAAAATGTTGTTGATTTATAAAACGACAAAAAATAACATATACTTAAAAATGAAGCCAGGGTACAAATGTTGTTCTATATATCTGCAAAGACTGAATTCTGCCGAGCTAAACCATAATTTCCTTGTGCGTGAGTGTGTGTGTGTGTGCACACGCGCACATGCATGTGTGCATGTATGTGTATATAGTTTAAATCTATGAACCTGCTTTAAACCAAAAGCAAAAATGCTTATGGAATCCCAATGTGTGAGCCTAATAAATCACAACAGGAAAGTATTGGGAGAAGGGTAGAAGATAGAGGGAGGATTCCCAAAGCCCTTTCTCCATCTGTTGCCATATCTGTAAGGGTTCTGTTGTAGAACCCCTGTAGGTCTCCAATGCAGAGTTTCAAAACTGCTAAACATACTATATTGCCTTTCTTCTTGCAATTATAAAGTCCCGTGTCCTTGGTATCATAGTTAGAAATTCCAATGGTCAGCAGTAGAAAAGAACAGATTTTTAAAGAGAGCTGTGAAGAATTAATTATCCAACAGCAGAGTGCAGTTGAAATCCTGTTTTTCTTGTCAGGTTGCTTGGGTTCAATTCCTGGCCATGGCACTTGGAAGTTGAATGCTTTGGAGCAAATATTCACCTCTTTGTTCCTTAGTTTCTTCACCTATACGTGGGTGTGATAGTATCTCCAGTGTTACAGGACTGTGGAGAGGAGTCAATGAATCAATATATGTCAAGTAGTTAGAACAGGAACAAAGAATTTCAGCTGTATTATTATCCCTGGTTCTTCACCATCAACGCAGCTGAGACCCCTTCTGCCTCTAAACCAGCAAGGTAGACAGGCAGAAAAGTTGTCCATGGGCTTGGTCCCAGGAATTTTGTATCAGTTCCCCTATCCCACCTCACTAGGTCAACTCTGTTCTGCCATGATGATTATCGGAGTTCGTTGTGAATTAGGATATCTAACGTAAACATATTTGCTTTTCTTAAAATTATATTTTGTTCTGGTGCATCTAGTCTCTATTGGAAAGCAAAAAAAAATTAATTACTTTTACAATATGCTTAATATTCTTAGCATCTTCTATAACATATCACTTTTGTCATCTCAATGATCAAATAAATTAGGCAGAACTAAAAATAAAAGACACCGCAAGCAAATAAAGTTGGGAGAAGGAAATAAAAGAAGGGAGAGAAAGGAAAAAGAGGAAGGGAGAAAGGAAGAACCCCCACTACAATTATTCTGTTCTTACTTGGGTTCTGGATGCTCGCTATTATCAAAGAGAAAAATAAATCATTATTTCTCTGTTAGATCACAGTGAGAAAATGGAATACTTTGCAGAACAGTATAGTTTTGTAGACATCCATTAATTTAGGAGCTCTATGAGCCTTTTATAAATAAATTTTTTAAAGATGGTACCATTTTTTTCCGAGATGAAATGTAGGTTTTACTTATTTTGGCTCAGTTGGGTCTGAACCATTCATTATCTGCTTGTTCAAACAGATGTGACTGCACACCAGGATATATAGGTGAGCACTGCGACATTGATTTTGACGACTGCCAAGACAATAAGTGTAAAAACGGAGCCCACTGCACTGATGCAGTGAATGGCTACACGTGCATCTGCCCCGAAGGTTATAGGTAAAAAAATATATATACACATTTATATTTAGAATTACATTTTATAGGTCTCAGTTCACATTGACAATTAAGTAATATCTTATTAACATATTTCTCTTCTTATTCTTTAGTGGTTTGTTCTGTGAGTTTTCTCCACCCATGGTCCTCCCTCGAACTAGCCCTTGTGATAATTTTGATTGTCAAAATGGAGCTCAGTGCATCATCAGGATAAATGAGCCAATCTGTCAGTGCTTGCCTGGCTACCAGGGAGAGAAGTGTGAAAAATTGGTCAGTGTGAATTTCATAAACAAGGAGTCTTATCTTCAAATTCCTTCAGCCAAGGTTCGACCTCACACAAACATTACACTTCAGGTAAGAGTTCCACCTCTATCAAGAGCTGGAATATGAAGCCAAATTCAGTTTCAAAGAATACACACATGTGGTAGCCTGTGAATGATCATGTAAACAGCTAAAGATAATGATGGAAAATGTGTGTGTGGACAGCTTTAGTAATTCTTCTCAGCATCATTTAGATTTTCAAGATGAAATGGAAACCAGGTATTTTGTTCACTACTTGATCCTATGAAAAAAACAGACAGCAGCAAAATATGCTTCTTTGTTTTGTTGTGCTAGGCAAAGACACTTTAGTCATTTATTTTTATGGCTCTGCAGTTCAGCCTCTGCAGAGAGGAAACTTTTCTTAGTAAACCTTCCACTGAGAAAAGTACAGGTGAGAAAAAAACACCTGGATGCAGACCTTAAAAGAATTGACATGAAATTAACAAACTCGAATGTTGTCTCCCCATCAAGCCACTGTGTACTTGGGAGCAAATGATTCAGACCTCCATGGAAGAGGTTACACCAGGTTAGGGTAATATATGTTCAGTACAGGGGATAAATTGGGTCTACATGTTTGTTTTACCTGGTAAACAAAATAGTTTAATATATTTTGAAGTCAAATGACTTGAGTCAGTTTCTTCTAGACCCCATCTCTTATTTGGTTGACCCTGACACTCCAATGAGGGGCAGAGGGTTTTTTTTGAAGTCATTAAGAAGAGAACCCTGGGAGGCATGTGTCGTTACCTTCCAGTATTTGCCACAGCAAACTGTTATGAGAAATGCACAGTGCTGTGGTTTGGGGGCTTAAATCCTGACTTATTTAACTAGTCCTTTGAAAGTGCAGAAAAATCAAAGAGCAGGATAAAAACAGAAATTTCCTCTTGCACGTGGCATAACTGTAAAGACTGTCGTTTTTTTATGGGATATGAAAGTAAATCTTGCTCAATGCAGTAACATTCCACGGGTGCCATAAATAAAAACCATACTGGGAACAAAAGAAGTAGGTAAGTGAAAATCTCCAGCAAAAGAGTTCTAAGCACATCCAACATGTTTATATATTGGTTTTTGCTCTTTTCAAATTGATTTATGAATTTATCTGCAACAAAGAAATTTAGGAATAAGCCATCTTTTAAGTAATAATTTCAGCATGAATTATTTTCTCATGGCCATAGGAAAAAAAATAAACTATAGTAATACCTTTTCACCTCACTTAGCAGTCTTTTTCTTTTTGATTAACTACATTTGGTTGACTGTACATCCTAGTAATGTCAGAATTGCTTCTTACTAGTTTGCCACAGACGAAGACAGTGGAATCCTCCTGTATAAGGGTGACAAAGACCATATTGCAGTAGAACTCTACCGAGGACGTGTTCGTGCCAGCTATGACACTGGTTCTCACCCAGCTTCTGCCATTTACAGGTGAAGATCTCTCAGTTACGGGTAAAGGTGAAAAGAAATTGTTTAATGAAGAACTGCTTCTCCTGTATTGTCTTGTAATGGGAAGGAAAAGGAATAATTTGGCACCAACAGGCTATATGATAGTGATCAATCTGGCAGGAATAGATGGCATATTTAGGTTGTGTAATTTGAGGAGAGATTTATAAGGGGACTACAATACACAAAGAGTGACAAGGACAATACAGTAACCTAGGGCTAGAATTGAGGGATGCGGGAATGTGAGATCAAAAAGAGGGAGCAGTTAAGGAAATCTGTGCTCTGAGGAGGCTTTCTGTAGAGGCTTGCCTGCCAGGAGCCTAGGACCTTCAATAGAGGTCTGAGGTCATCTCTCAGGAAAACAATCAGCTTCAAAATACTTTCCCTCCTTCCAACAGTCTCCTGCCTGTGTTCCCCATTGGCCAAAACAGATGCCAGAGAACAAGGAATCTACTGATTCCGGTAATATAATTTGCATATGAGCTTTTCAGGGAACAGAGCTGGGTGAAGAAGGATGGAGGAGTGCTACAGGGAAACAGATAAGCTACTCATCCACACACATTTGTTGAGCACCTACTGTGTGCCAGACACTCTCATAAACTTTAAGTAACAAAGTCCCCGCTCCTTTGGAGCTTACACAAAATAAGCAAATGGGACTCATACAATTTTGTGATTAACCTTGATAGTTCATTTTTAAAAAGTGATATTTGACATATAAGATATATATTGATATTGATATTCTGAAAATGCGAAAGGGGGAGTGTTCATGGGCATAAATATTGGTGCTTTTTGCACAAGCTAACCATCAGAGCCCCTTTTGTGGGCTGCAACACCAGTTATTTATCATCCTGCAGACAAGTTACCCAGTTACTTTCTTTACATATAGACATAACGGTCATCCTTTAAAGAGGGGGTCAAATTTTCCAGGCAGGTAATGGTAACATAAATGAATTAAACAGGTCAAGTGCAAGAAAGTAATATACTCTCACCCTTTTATTCTGTAAAGTATCTAGCTTTTTAGGTAAGTAATCCTCCGTTACAAATAGTCTTGATGTTGGCAATATAGCAGGAGTAGTTGTGACTGGAATGAACAGCAGCAAATTTTTGGCAAAAAAGGATTACATCCACCTACTTCTCCCTGAATGTTGCCTTGTGAAAATATGGGCCCACGTTTTTCGGATTCCTGATTTTTCAAAGAAAGACAGTAATATATATTTTTTAACAAAAAGTTTTCTCACCTTTAAATTTCATTTGCATTTTTAATACAGCATATGATGAAAAAACATATCTGTAGGTCAAATACACTTGGCATCAAATAAGAGGACATCAATTGTGATGTAAAATGGAGATACTTATCTTCCTCTTATTTGTTATTTATTTCTAATTTTATAGAAATGGGATCTTGCCACACTGCCCAGGGTAGTAGTAAACTCCTGGCCTCAAGTGATCTTCCTATTTCAGCATCCCAAAGTGCTAGGATTGCAGGCATGAACTACCGTACCTGACCTGTCTTTTTAATATTTTCATATGTACCAATGTGCTTCAAAAGACTTCACATCTTACTTGATCTGTCATAATAGTTCTGGGAAAGTGGATGCCAATGATAGCCATGAATGGAATTTGATAAGTTCTTTTGGTGCTGTGTTAACCCACTTGGGATTATTTGGAGCATGGAAACAAACACATAATTGTTGGTTTCCAAGTGAAATACAATAGTTACTTTATCTCCAAATGATGATGAATTAGTGCCAACATTTTAGATATTACTAGGCATTAAATTATGTAGCGTCTATGTGTTTCAGTCCATCAAAATATTTCAGAAAATCAGCCGGGCGTGGTAGCACGTGACTGTAATTCCGGCTACTCAGAAGGCTGAGGCAGAAGGATCCCTGGAGCCCAGCAGGTCGAGGCTGCAGTGGCCGGGAGCGGCCACTGTACTCCAGTCTGGGCGACAGAGTAAGACTCCAACTCAAAAATAAAATAAAATAAAATAAAATATTTCAGAAATTTGAGGTTCATTGTTTTTTTGATTTTTTTGATTTGTTTTATTTTAGTAATGAAGCAGCATAGAAGTCTCAGAAACCATAGCAACAGTTTGGGGGTTGGTTTATTAATGCTAGTGTTCACATAACACATAAAATACACTGAAAATTTTCTAGATAATTTGTAGAAACCCAAGTGATTATATCAAAATGAGAACTTAGAGCATTTTTGTTCATCACCTTTTCTGACTAACAAAGAATAGATTACATCTTGTGAAAAGAATATCATGCTGCATGCTCTTTATTAGGAACCAGAAGTTCATGTTTCTGCTAGAAGATCATATACTATAAATATGTAATGTGAGATCTAGGGAAACATAACTTTAATTTAATTCTTGCCTTTTAGTTTATGACACACCAGCCAAGAAAATGTATGACATTAGTTTTTAATGAAAGAAAAGAAGCAACAGGTACCCAGAATTCAGATACATAGATATGTATAATATGCTATATTCATTTATATTAACTATGTAACATTTTATATTAAGAAAATTAATACATATTATTTTATTAAGAAAAAAAGGAAAGAAGGAAGCAATGAAGGAAAAAAGAAGGAAATGACCCTCTCTATGTATAATATTGAAAGATTTCCAAAGCCAGACATGGTGGCTCATGCCTGTAATTCCAGCACTTTGGAAGGCGAAGGCCAAAGGATTGCCTGAGTCCAAGGGTTTGAGACCAGCTTGGACAAGATGGCGAGACCTTGTTTCTACAATAAAAAGAAATAAAATAAAATTAGCCAGGAATGGTGGTGTGCACCTATAGTTCCAGCTACTTGGAAGGCTGAGACGGGAGGATATCTTGAGTCCAGCAGGTCAAGGTTGCAGTGGCCATGAGCGTGCTCCACTGCACTCCAGCCTGAGTGAGAGTGAGACTGTTACTCAAAAAAAAAAAAAAAAAGAAAAGAAAAAATTAAAAAAGAAAGATTTCCAAGATATATTGCTCAGTTAAAAAGAACTAAAACTTAAGAAAGAACAGTGTCAAAGGTGATAAATACAGGAACTTGTATTTCCATGTATTTGCATAAAGATAAACTAGACTTAGAGAGGAAGAAGGGGGTAGAAACACGACTTCTGTATGAATGCCATTTTATATTATTTTTATTTTGAGCCATTTGAATGTCATTTCCACTCAAAAATAAAACTGAAATAATAGAAAAGAGCAAGTACTCTTGATTCAAGTCCCAGCGCTGGCAGCCATTAACGGTGTGTCTTGGGTAAATTGCTTCTGCTTTCTGGGCCTCATCTGGCACATGGGGATGATAAGTAATAGTGCCCTCTTTGTGGGATTGCAGTAAAAATTGTATGGCGTGATTACATGTAAAGCATTAGAACAATGCACGGCAGATTGGAAACAATGATCGCTATTGGTATCACAAATTCATGATGTCCAAAACTGAGTTCATTTTATTTGCTTCACCACCTGTGTTCCCATCACATTCCTTATTTCATTGATAGATTTGGAGTTGATCATACTCAGTGATCTATCACAGAAACAAAGAACAGAGTACCATATGTTCTCACTTATAAGCGGACCTTGAACAATTATAACACTATAAAAAAGCGTTTGGCAGTAGTGAGAAACTGTCAGGGAAGTGGGGGTGGGATTGGTAGTTGAGAGAAACTGCTAGGGGAGGGAGGGCCACGCTTCATCAACAAGGGTACCTGCATAATCAACGTTTGCATACCTAACCCGGAATTGTACCCCACATCTTTATAATAAAAAAATTTTAAAAATTAAAAATAAAAAAGAATGGCATCAACAGCTTCTTCGGTGTCACAGCTATAGTGAATTTACTCTTAATCCTTTTCTTTCCCTCACCTTCAGTTTGCAATTTGTCCCAAGTGTTAACTATGCTCAGGCTAATTTTCTGGCTTTTGTTCAAATGTCAGAAGGTGTCAACACACTTATCCTTGTTCAGGCCCTTGCTACAGTGTGAAATCATTAATGAAAAGTACTTCTTCCCCAACTCTGTAGTATGACCCATCAATAATATTGTTGCACTTCATAAGCTTTCCATGAGTTGCTATTAAGTATTTTGTCTGGTTGAATTAAGTTTTTATATCCTGATTTGTCTTCACTTAAGTTCAGCTTTATTGTCATAATTTTATGTCATACAAAATTTCCTTTGGTAAAACGTTGTTTTCTCAATTTTGCATTATTTAATGTGCTATGGGAGCCTTGCACACAGAAAAAATTTTGCATATCAGGTGCATCATTTCAGTTCCCTGGCTAATTTTCAACAACAGGGGAAATGGATTTTATTTTATCAAAACTAAATCTAATAAAATTGGAGGATTAATAATATATTAACTTATTGTTTCTGTAGAATATATTTTGGGTTAAATGTATATTATATTTATTTTTTTAAATGTATTTTTATGTGATGAGGGATTTTTTTTACTTTATTTTATTATAAAGATGTGGGGTGCAAGTCAGGATTAGGTATAAGTAGTTTACGTGGGCCAGGCTCGGTGACTCAGCCTGTAATTCCAGCACTTTGGGAGCTGAGGTGAGTGGATTGCCTGAGCCCTTTGGGTTCGACACCAGTCTGGGCAACTTGGCAAGACCTCATCTCTACAATTTTTTAAAAAAAAAAATTAGCCGGGCATGGTAGCGCACGCCGGTAGTTCCGGCTACTTGGAAGGCTGAGGCAAAAGGATCACCAGAGCCCAGCAGGTTGACTCTAGGGTGGCCATGAGCATGCTACTGCATTCTAGCCTGGGCAACAGAGTAAGACTCCAACTAAAAAAAAAAAAAAGAGTGAAAGAAAGGG